>QNUK01000724.1:72500-287790 GCA_013621035.1 Clarias magur | reverse complement strand
GGGGGGGGGGGGATTTTTCCCTGATTTTTCTCCCGATCTTTCCTTTGATGCAAGTGACTCCAGCTGTCTGCATCTTTTCGAACTGCTCGCTCACGCACTGTTGGAGGCAGCGTAACACACTCAGAGGACAGCGCTATCCGCTCCTTCCGTTGCGTGAGCTCACTGATGCCCCTGATTCGCTATAGAGCCGTGATTAATGTGGAAGCACTAAATACCTCTCATCCCTCCCCTCTGAGAGAGCTCGGCCAATCAGCTCTCTCTAGACCTCCGGCTGTGAGAGGTTACAGTATCACCCGGGATTTAAACTGGCGATCTCCGGATGATAAGGCAAGCACTTTACCACCTAGCCACTCAGAGGCTGGGCCTGCGCATCTCCTGTCGGGATTGTTTACGGGCATCGATACGGGTAGCTAAGTCAATAAGGCCCTGCAAATCTGATGGAAGCTCCCAAGCTGCAAGCTCATCTTTGATTGAGTCCGAGAGTCCGTTAAGGAAGCAATCAAAAAGGAAAATCCAAAAATCTATGGCATAATCGGAGACAAACAGAGATCCTTGATGTAGCCGAAGTATTTGTATTGCCGCCTGATGTCCTGTAAACAAATGGTCAAAAACCCCCCTCATCTCATCAGTGAATGTTTTGTATGTAAAACAGCAAGGTACCTGGGCATCCCATAATGCTATTCCCCATTCCCTTGCTTGCAGAAGCAAGGAATGTGGAAGCCACCGCGAGAGCTCCGTGTGCAGCTTGAGTGGGGCAGGAATGCGGAAGTCGGACGCGAGAGCTCCGTGTGCAGCGTCAGTCTGGCAGGAATGCGGAAGTCCACGCAAGGGCTCCGTGTGCAGCTTGAGTGTGGCAGGAACGCAGAAGCGCCGTGAGTTGGCGAGGGAGCTTATCATGCAGGGCAGCTGGTGTAGTGAGCCGGCGAGGGAGTCTTGTGTGCGGCGTGATTCGTGCAGGAGTGCAGACGGGAGAGAGAATTCTGCGCTGACAGCCGGCAGGTGCGAGGTGAAATCGCACAGGTTAGTGGCTGGTTTCGCTGGGCTTATCAGTGGTCGGGGGAGCAGGTTTCAGAACCAGAGAGGTGATAGAGATCCGAGTTCGTAGTTACGTAGTAAATAAATCCAGAGGTCGACAATGCAAAAGTCCGTGAGTGTGGAAGTCCAAGAAACATGTAGCAAGAGCGAGGTCGAGAAAACAAAGCCTGGTCGGTAACAAGAAAGCTAGGCATGAAAAAACATGGCATAATAAAAGGGACTCAATAATCTGGCAATGTGGTGGTGTCAGTGTGTGGTTTAAATAGGGAATGGAGATCACTAATGATGGCTCACAGGTGTGTGGAGAGCGGAAGGTGAGGCGGTGAGATATAAGAGACGGTTGGGAATGTGAAACAGGAGTGCTCATGTACTCATGGCAGAGTTTGGCTTGGTGGGTCGTGACAGACCTAACATAGCAATCTGGTCTAATTATCTTCTTCTTTACCTTTTTAGGCAAACTTTGTGTTTTTTATCTGCAATCTCCTATGGCTTATGGCTACTTTCTTCCTGCAAGTCATTGGCACTTCAGTGAACATCCGAATTCCAAAAGTTTATGTCAATGGAACTATTGACACTCAAACACCGATTTATATTGATCCAATTGGACTGATGTTACTCATCAGTTTTGCAGCCCTTCTTATTGTCCAGTATTTTGCTATGCTGTGGCACAGGTACCAAAAATAACAATCTATATGACATCGGTGCTCTAAAGGATTACTGTTTGATATGAACATGCATGTTTTTTTTTTCGTTTTAGAGTACAGACTTTTATCCACTTCATTGCTTACAATGGGACTGAAGCTGAGGTTAACAGGAAGGCGAGGAAATACTCTGAGGCAATGCTCACTACATTCAGTGAAGAAAATGTGAGTTTTTTTTCTTGTTCATTGTTATTGCCAAAATTGTTAATGCCTTGGAATCATTTATTGTTTCAAATATCTGTTAATCACAATGAAAGAGGCATTAATTAACTTAAAGGTTTCTTTTTTCTTCAGGATTTTCTTTAGCAGAAAAACTGGAATCATTACAAAAGGATTATCTAAAAGACGAAGCTGTGATGAGAAACTTGGCAGCAACAGAAACCTGACAAATCCAACTATCCTTAGACTTTACAATGCTTATGCTTATTAGGATTTAAATTATTGTTACGGCTGATATTAGTCTTTTTGCTGAATGTTGTTTACAATTATTTGTTCTTTACCATTCATCATTCTCATTATAATGTCAAACTATGAAAACTGTCAGTGATTTATATTCTAGCAGGTGAGTCTAGCTAACTTTTTATTGAAATTGAAAAATTGTGCCGTTTGATTGAAGTTCCTACATGTCCAGATTGAAGTTCCTACGTGTCCAGTTCATATCTAATTCCTATTTCAGGATGGAATGTTGCCTTTTGACTGCTGTGTTAGATGTAATATGTAACAAGTGCATTCAAGATTAAATGAAATGTAACCTACACAAAACCAGGGCAGACAAACTTGAGTAATCATATTTCACTACTATACCAAAGTATTATTTATGTATTTCTTCTTTGAATGTTATTAATATTGAATACATATATATATATTTTAAACGATATTAAAGATAAAATATATATTTAAAAAAACTCTTATTTAGTACATTTATTTAGATGTTCAATCTACAATACTTAATCACAAATACTTCTTTCGTTTTCTAAGCCGGCTGAGTGTTTTTTTTTTTTTATTGTTATTACATATCAATGAAACATCATGCTGTGACTATACATTTATAAATGCACTTCTAAATATCAACAAGCCTCCAGATTGCAATGTGAAATTGGACTTAGCAACCTGGTCCTACCTTTTTAACGTATTTCAATATGCTGAAGGAAATGGAGACTCCTATAAAATGATCATAATGGAAATGACATTTTCTCCCTTATGAAAAAAAAAGACTTAATTTAACATGGGCATTGTCAGAAATAGATAAGGGACAGAATTTACATTTTACTTATGCTTATAATTTAAACATACAGACACACAGAAAAAGTCTGGACTCAGCATGAAAACAATAATTAGGACTACAACTCATTATATCTTACCATTGGCACAAGAACAGGGGACTTTTATGGAACTCTTCTGTGGAATGTTGTCTTGTTAACTTTCACAGAAACAGGGCTTGGCTTATAATGAAATCTGGTGTGGAAGGTTGTCTCCTCACAGTCTGCCTCTGCATACTGCAACTGGAACCGCGACTGTGTCTGTGGAGTCCACCAGGTCGGCATCCAAAGGGCGCTGAGCAAGCCACATAGCTAGTTCCAGCACTGGTTGGAAAGCCACTTCAAATAAGTATTACATCAATTTAGGATTTGCTCTTAAAAGTATTAAACATTTAGAATCACATCATCTAAAGGACAATACAACTGTTTTTTATATACTTAATTATAATTAATTAATTAATTAATTTAGTTGTGAATGTTTGGGTGGGCTGTAGAAGATTTTCACATTCTAAATTAGCCTGTGGCATTCTTAAGTTTGGGAAGGACTGTTATAGTAGATAAACACACCATTTCTTTTTTTAGAACTACCATTGTGTCACGGTTACTGCTTGCCGGACGAAAGAGAGACATGATAGCAGAGGTGGAAGTGATCAAAGGATTTTAATGATAACAAAAACAGGGAACAAACAGAACAGAACATGAACTTAAACCAGGATACACTAAACATGGAGCTACACTGAACTAGACATTACAAACAGACTGAAAGACAGACCGACAGGCTAGGAGATAGACAAAGGCCAGGACAACACAGAGCCAGGAGGACATGGAGCCAGGAAGAACACAGAGAACTAGGAGAACACAGAGAACTAGGAGAACACAGAGAACTAGGAGAACACAAAGCTAGGAAAAACATAGAGCTATAAAGGACATACCAGACAAACAGTAACCCTAGACGAACAGATGCAAGACAAGGACAACACAGAACTCAGGAACATTTATAATCACACTAATTAGCTAAATCAGTTCAGGTGAGCGCCACATCACCTGACTGAG
This sequence comes from Clarias magur, assembly GCA_013621035.1. NCBI lineage: Eukaryota > Metazoa > Chordata > Actinopteri > Siluriformes > Clariidae > Clarias > Clarias magur. Next base: position 283,742 of record QNUK01000724.1, on the reverse strand, counting down.
GTGCATTCTGGGGATTAGAGTCCTTCACACAAAGAACACAAAGAAAACATGAAAAACACAAGGAACTCTCTGGGCGCTTTGTCGCCCTCTAGGGGTAATCCCTGACATTACCCCCCCCCAAAAGGCGCACCACCGGGGTGCCAAAGGAGGACCCGGACACCCTCCCCAAGGTCCCAGTACCGTCCTCCCTACAGCGAGGCTGCAAGGGATCTCCCCTTGGAGTGGAAAGGAGATTATTCCAAGTTTGGTGCCGAGGTCGGACGGCGGAGCGGTCACGGAATCCTTGAAGAGGGGCGATGGAGTCAAGAGCACGGCGTCCTGGAACCCGTGCGGAGGCAGGAGCACGGCGTCCTGGAACCCGTGCGGAGGCAGGAGCACGGCGTCCTGGAACCCGTGCGGAGGCAGGAGCACGGCGTCCACACCTGGAACACCGATCGCGGAGGCAGAACACTACGGCGTCCTGGAACCGATGCGGAGGAGCAGGAGCCTGGCATCTGTCTGGGAGGCAGGAGCAGGCGTCCACCGGACGTCTTGGAGGAACTGCAGGCGTCCACCCGGGCTCCCACGTCTTGGAGGCAGAACGCAGTCCCACCCGAACCCGATGCGGAGGGGCAGAATTGCAGGCGTCCACGAACCCGATCTTGGAGGCAGAAGACACGGCGTCCACCGCGAACTTTCCGTCTTGGAGGCAGGAACCGCGGCGTCCCACCGAACCGATCGCGGAGGCAGAACCGTGAAGATCCACGAGCAGATGGAGGCAGGGAGCCTGGCGTCCACCGGAAGCCGATGCGGAGGCGGGCAGAACACGGCGTCCACCTGAACCCGATGCGGAGGAAGAGGCGGCTCGTCGTCCTCGGCGGCGCATGACGGCGGCGGCGGAGGAAGAGGCGGCTCGTCGTCCTCGGCGGCGGCGGAGGAAGAGGCGGCTCGTCGTCCTCGGCGGCGCATGACGGCGGCGGCGGAGGAAGCTCGCTATCCACCTCGATACAGGACGGCGGCGGCGGAGGAAGCTCGCTATCCACCTCGATACAGGACGGCAGCAGCGGAGGCAGCTCGCTGTCCATCTCGGGGAACCCTGGAGGGTCAGGGCCTCCACTGAGGCTGGCTGGAGGGTCAGGGCCTCCACTGGGGCTGGCTGGAGGGTCAGGGCCTCCACTGGGGCTGGCTGGAGGGTCAGAGCCTCCACTGGGGCTGGCTGGAGGGTCAGGGCCTCCACTGAGGCTTCTGGAGGCTGGCTGGAGGGTCAGGGCCTCCACTGAGGCTGGCTGGAGGGTCAGGGCCTCCACTGAGGCTGGCTGGAGGTCAGGGCCTCCACTGAGGCTGGCTGGAGGGTCAGGGCCTCCACTGAGGCTGGCTGGAGGGTCAGGGCCTCCACTGAGGCTGGCTGGAGGGTCAGGGCCTCCTGAGGAGCAGCTGGCGCTGGAGGGTCAGGGCCTCCACTGGGGCTAGCTGGAGGGTCAGGGCCTCACTGAGGCTGGAGGTCAGGCTGCCCCAGCTGGAGGGTCAGGGCCTCCACTGAGGCTGGCTGGAGGGTCAGGGCCTCCACTGAGGCTGGCTGGAGGTCAGGGCCTCCACTGAGGCTGGCTGGAGGGTCAGGGCCTCCACTGAGGCTGGCTGGAGGGTCAGGGCCTCCACTGAGGCTGGCTGGAGGGTCAGGGCCTCCACTGAGGCTGGCTGGAGGGTCAGGGCCGCCACTGAGGCTGGCTGGAGGGTCAGGGCCGCCACTGAGGCTGGCTGGAGGGTCAGGGCCGCCACTGAGGCTGGCTGGAGGGTCAGGGCCGCCACTGAGGCTGGCTGGAGGGTCAGGGCCTCCACTGAGGCTGGCTGGAGGGTCAGGGCCTCCACTGAGGCTGGCTGGAGGGTCAGGGCCTCCACTGAGGCTGGCTGGAGGGTCAGGGCCTCCACTGAGGCTGGCTGGAGGGTCAGGGCCTCCACTGAGGCTGGCTGGAGGGTCAGGGCCTCCACTGAGGCTGGCTGGAGGGTCAGGGCCTCCACTGAGGCTGGCTGGAGGGTCAGGGCCTCCACTGAGGCTGGCTGGAGGGTCAGGGCCTCCACTGAGGCTGGCTGGAGGGTCAGGGCCTCCACTGAGGCTGGCTGGAGGGTCAGGGCCTCCACTGAGGCTGGCTGGAGGGTCAGGGCCTCCACTGAGGCTGGCTGGAGGGTCAGGGCCTCCACTGAGGCTGGCTGGAGACTGGGTGCTGGCCTTGACGTCAGCTGCCTCTTGGTTGGCCTCGGCCAGCTGTTCCTGCACCACTGCCCCCAGCTCCAGCAGGGTTTGCATTTGCCCCCGATCTCCCGTCGAGCGACAAATGTTTAACTGCTGGATGAGCAACCCGGCTAGTTGGTGGAGCCCCAGCCTCCGCTGTTGAAGCTCTACGTGATCTGCCCTTTGAACGCCAGCAGACACATGTTCGCCCTCTCCAGCTTCTTGCTGAGGTGCTCCACCGGCAGTCGCTCTGGCGCGCCCCCAGTTGTTCCGCCGGAGGGCAAGCCGACTCCCCTCGAATGTCGCTTGCCCTGGTGTCACTGTCATAGCCCCCGCCCAAAAATTTCCCAAGGGAGGCTCCTCTGCTATATTACTTTTTAGGTCTTGCATTCTGTCACGGTTACTGCTTGCCGGACGAAAGAGAGACATGATAGCAGAGGTGGAAGTGATCAAAGGATTTTAATGATAACAAAAACAGGGAACAAACAGAACAGAACATGAACTTAAACCAGGATACACTAAACATGGAGCTACACTGAACTAGACATTACAAACAGACTGAAAGACAGACCGACAGGCTAGGAGATAGACAAAGGCCAGGACAACACAGAGCCAGGAGGTCATGGAGCCAGGAAGAACACAGAGAACTAGGAGAACACAGAGAACTAGGAGAACACAGAGAACTAGGAGAACACAGAGAACTAGGAGAACACAGAGAACACAAAGCTAGGAAAAACATAGAGCTATAAAGGACATACCAGACAAACAGTAACCCTAGACGAACAGATGCAAGACAAGGACAACACAGAACTCAGGAACATTTATAATCACACTAATTAGCAAAATCAGTTCAGGTGAGCGCCACATCACCTGACTGAGGTGCATTCTGGGGATTAGAGTCCTTCACACAAAGAACACAAAGAAAACATGAAAAACACAAGGAACTCTCTGGGCGCTTTGTCGCCCTCTAGGGGTAATCCCTGACACATTGTAATTCTAAGACTGACTTGAATGGGTGAGGTTGATTTACATGTGTTTGTACAAAGAAACACACACAAACACTAAAGACAAATACACACAAATACACACTCAAGTTTGAACAGTGATGTGTTGATCTTATCCACTGTGCCACCATACTTCCCCAAGGTTGCTCTGCTCAAAAGAACCGGTTCTGTTAATTCACAGACCTCAATTCTTTGCAGTTTTAATTAATATTGTTATTCTCAAACAGGTGTATGCTCAGTCATAACATTACCCACATCTTCTCCAAGATGCTGGGATCCATTCAGAAAAGGTCATACCCCTACCATTTCAGTCACTACATGACACCAAGCTGTGGAAATCAAAGGCTAGAGATAGGCTTGTGATAACACATGATTTATTTTCTTTCTTTAACAAGCAACTTTACAGTTTTATTTGCTTGCACAAACACACAGATTGCTTGCTGTGCTGGTTCGATTGTGTTTGTAATGTATAAAAAGCAAATCATTTTGTGTTACCTGCTCATTCATTTTGCTGCTAATAGCCAACAACTGTTTGTGCAGGCTCTTCCTGCCAGTGATGCAGCATATGAAATGTTTGTGACTGGACCAGTTGCATCATGCACATGATGTGTTACAAAAAAATTAAAAGTTGTAACTATGTGTAGCACAGTGCTGAGGTATTAGAAAAATATTTTGAAACCGATTACGCCACACCGAGGTTAACAACCCAATTAAGACACACAGGTTTGTAGGCCAAGTAACCCAGAGAGACGTGTGGACAATGTACAAAACTTTATTTTTAATTCACAATAAAATTAATAAAAGGCTCATTAGCATTCAATGCTAAATTTAAGTCAACTGGGCACTCTGTATACTCACAAAACGAACACACACACAAAAAAAAACAATACTCACAACACAAGAAAAACCAAATTACAGGCACAAACTTCACAATGGCTGGGACAGGCTAGATGAAGTACCGGTAGTAAGGAATGCACTCGTGCATCACATACATCCGCACACACACACGAGGTGAAATGTGAATCCAGGCAACACTGCACTCCACACTGCTATAATAACACCAGTGCTACAGCTAAGTTGCTAACCTCCCAGCCTCCAAGTGCCTAAGATGGACATTTAATGACAAAATCACACACATCCGCAATATAAAACAAACAAAACTAATGACAGAGCAAAAGTTCTTTTTACAGCAAACACCAGAAAACAGAAAATAAAAAAGGCAAAAACAACAATTAAACAAACAAACAAAAATTTTGAGCTAGATGCTCACTGCAGCAATCATATCAAATTCAGAGTTCTCCAAAAGCTACACCAGAACACAATATCCGTAAGGATTACAGATGCAGATAGCCGTAGTAGCAGGGCAAGCTCCAAACCAGTACTACAGTATGCAATCTGTGATCGCACTCCACAGGCACGGTGTAACCGATAACCCGGAGCAGATCCACGAAGAAGAAGAAAAAAAAAAAAAGAGAAAGCGAAACACAACAAAACTGGAAGAGAAAAACAGCAGCGCCGTCCTCCGTCAATGCGGAAGACAAATATTTCCGCCTTTAAATGATTCACCGGCACCACATCGAACACCCTTATCGCACTAGAAAGAAAAGAACCATTAGTCAAATAAATCTTTTCTATAAACCAGACAAAACGAAACTCACTTACCAGGATAAATCACTTCATCACGCGAGTTGTACCGCTGGTCACAGCTCACACAATGTCACGCACGAAGGCGCGTGCGCAGAGGTTCCATGGCTAAGCAGTAAACAAACGCCGATTAACATTACCCGATGCCACAATACACAGCACGTAAGAAGCGTGCACCTACCATTTAAAGAGTGGACAGTCTGACTCAACCCAAGGCCGGAACAGTGCAGACATGGAATTTGACGAAGCACCAACTGCCTCAACACTTACTACCCTCCCCACGGCCCTAGGCAAATGGTTACAGTTGGAATGGCGACCAGCAGTAGTTCACCCCGTGCGTCACACTGCACACTCACTGTAAGGTGGACCTGAAGAACCAGGATCAATCATGGGTACTTGACTTACGGCACCCTGCCCTAATGGTCTAGGATGTCCAGGGGCTTCAACTGTGGCATCTACCCCAACCACCATTGCACTGGGGCCAGCCAACACCTGGCCCAGACTCTCTGACTCAGTAGCAGGAAGCAAACTCTCTGGTACCACCCTAACCAGGTCAACCTCCTCCAATGAGGAAAGTTCCTCATGCAATGGGTCCTCAATAGCTGGTGAGGCATCTTTTGGGAGAAGCACTACAGAGCCCCCCGCTACCCTTGCCTTCAACAGCGAGCGATGGACATGCTTCACCTTAGTCACATCATTAACTGGCGCAATGGTGTAAACTGAGCCTCCTGTAGCAGGTGCTTTCACTACCTCGTACACCACTGAGCTCCAGTGGTCCTGAATCTTATGACGACCCTTTAGACCATAGTTACGAAGAAAAACTAACTGACCCTCGTCCAAGGGTGCATCCCGGACACGAGAGTCATGCTTCTCCTTACGGTGTGCCGCAGCTGAATGCAGCTGTTTCTGGGCCCCTTCAAAAGCCACCTGCAGTTTGGTCTGATGCTCTAACACCCAACTGTTAACACTGCCAGGGCCCCCCTCTTGACCACGACCCAACAAAAAATCAACAGGCAGTCGGGGTTCCTGGCCAAACATCAGGAAGTACGGGGACTCCCCAGTCACTTGATGGGGAGTCGTGTTATAACAGAAGAGTAATTGGGGGAGCGCAGAAACCCAATCACCCTTCTGCGAACTGGGCAGAGTACGCAAAAGATTGTGTACGCAAAAGAGTGTCCGATTGAAACGTTCACACTGCCCATTACCTGCAGGGTGCCATGGGATAGTGTGAGACCTTTCCACCTGATACAAACGACATAGCTTTTGGATGAGGGACGACACGAAACTACGGCCTTGATCCGAGTGGATGCAAGCAGGAACCCCAAACTTACAAAACCTGTGACTTCAGTTGTTTGATAGCTCAGGACTGGAATCTCCTACAGTCTACCTGAGCCTCCAGAAACAAACTGGACTCCTTTTTATTTTAATTTTAACACATCTCCTGTTACACTGAACTTCCAGTACACATTATTATGCTGATCAATCCCTGCTATCCATTATCACCCAGATGAGGATGGGTTCCCTGTTGAGTCTGGTTCCTCTCAAGGTTTCTTCCTATTACCATCTCAGGGAGTTTTTCCTTGCCACCGTCGCCCTCGGCTTGCTCATCAGGAAAAATCTTATCATTTTGATTCATACACATTGCATACAAACTTACTTCTTTTTATTGTGTAAAGCTGCTTTGCGACAATGTCAATTGTTAAAAGTGCTATATAAATAAAATTGACTTGACTTGACAAAACTACTCAGACACAAGCACCTGGGCTACGGTTTCAGCCCGCTGGTTCCGAATAGGGACCGTCTGCGTAAATTTAGTAAAAACATCAGCCATTACTAATACATTTTCTACTCCTGAACGCGAGGGCTCAAGCAAAGTAAAGTCAATGGCCAAGATCTCATTTGGCCTTTCTGCCAACAGATGGCCAATAAAGCTCTGAGGCGCCAACTGTGTATCTTTGGCAGCCTGACATCTCTCACATTCACGGCACCACCGAGCGACGTCAGCTGTCAGGCCTGGCCAATAACAGCGTTGACGAACCAGCTCAGTGGTGCGGTCAATAGCCTGGTGCCCATGCCCTTGGTGAACTTGGGCCAAAACCTCACCGTGCAATGCAGACGGAAGAACCAACTAAAGCATTTCCTCACATCCATCTGGCCGAAAGATATGACGATACAACACGCCTTCCTTGTCCACCAATCGATCCCACTGGCGAAGTAACACCAGGGCGGTTTTAAACATCTGTCTATGCTCTACCGAGGAAGAGGGAACTCCTCGTCTCCAAAACCCTAAGACCTGACCAATAACTGGGTCAGCCTGTTGACATAAGCGCATGTCACCCCCAAAACCGGGCAACGCAGAGACCACTGCCTGAACCACCTGTGGATGCTGCTCCGCTGCCGGTAGCCGGCACTTCAACTCCTGGCAACAGTGCACTTCCTCACCTTACCTGTCTTGAAAGAGCATCTGCATTTCTATTACTCCTACCTGACCAATACTTGATGGTAAAATCAAATGCTGCAAGCTGGGCAGCCCAACATTGTTCAGTAGCAGCAAGTTTAGCTGTTGCCAAATGGCTAAGAGGATTATTGTCCATGTAGACAATGCACTTATGCCCCAACAGATATTCACGAAACTTTTCGGTCATGGCCCACTTGAGCGCCAAAAACTCAAGCTTCATAGAGCTATAATTTACCATAGTGCGCTCAGTGGGCCTAAGACTTCGGCTGGCATACGCAATGAGGTGCACTCTCCCACCCTGCTCCTGAGAGAGGACTGCCCCCAAACCCCCATAGCTTGCATCCACCTCTAAAATAAATGGCAGGGAAATTGGCATAGGCCAGCACTGGGGCTGTTGTAAGCTTGACCTTTAACTCCTCAAAATTCTGTTGACACTGTTCTGACCACACATCAGAAAAGCTCTTACCAGACCGTACCCGGGGCCCGCTGGCAGCACACTCCTCACCGCAGGGGAGTCGCCAACTTTGCACAGCCCTGCACGAAACGGCGATAATAGCTAGCAAATCCCAGGAACGAGCACAATTCAGACGCACTTGTGGGACACCGCAACTGTGAAACTGCCTCAATCTTACCAAGGTCAGTTAATACGCCCTGAGCGGAAATAACATGGCCCAAGTACTTTACTTCCTTCTGGAAGAACGCGCATTTCGCCAATTTAGCCTTCAAACCCTCCTGCTTCAAACGACCCAGCACAACCTCCAGCCGCTCCAAATGCTGCAAAATGGAAGAGAACACCACAATGTCATCCAAATATAACAGTAGGGAACTACCCTGTTGATCCCCAAACATCCGTTCCATCAAACGCTGAAAAGTGCTAGGAGCATTACACAGCCTGAAGGGCATACGATTGAACTCAAATAGGCCGAAGGGGGTACAAAATGCAGTCTTGACTCTAGTTCTTTCAAGGACAGGGACCTGGTTGTAACCATTCGCCAAGTCCATAGTGGAAAACCACCCGGCTCCCGTCAAGAAATCCTCAGACTCCTCAATGCGCGGAAGGGGAAAAGCATCCTTCCTCGTTTTTTCCGGATGAACGCTATAGGCGACGCATATGGACTACAGCTTTCTCTAATAACGTTGGCTTCTAGAAGCTGGTTGATATGTGACTTGACTACTTCATATTCCAATGGCGGTATCCGCCTATACCTCTGACGAACAGGCACTGAATCCAGCAACGGTATCTCATGTGAAATCAAGTCCGTACAACCAGATCAGTACAAACAGATCACCCTCATGAGCGGAGAACACAGACTGATACTGCCGCAACAGGGCTCTGACCTCACCCTGCTCTTCCTGAGGCAAAATGGACAAATCAACAGCTTCAATCTGCTCTTGGCAACTTGAGAATGCACAGAAACCGACACTGGCTCTTTCCCAGTTATCCCAGCTGGCAAACATACCACCTGAACACTATTAAGCGTTCCTAACATTATACCAGCATACAGCATTACACCTATGGCCCCTACATTGACCATAGGCAAATAAACTGTACCACGGACCACTCTAACAAGCGCAGGCAAACCCAGCAGCCCAGCTGGCAACCCGGACACCGGAGGCTCAAACAAAACAGTCCCATCTGCATACTGTTCCGAGCATGTGGCAGGTACAAGCCTTAAAATGCCACCTGGAATACGACACGACTTACGACCCCGCAATTTAACCTTACCAATACGTACTATGGAGGACTGGTCCTCTGTTAAATGGCAATGTTGTAATGCCTGTAAAACGAATTGTGGGGCTTCCACTGAAGAGGGACAATCAAACAAGTCAGGGCCATACTGACCTAAAAGCTCCTGGTAGCATCGACTAAGGACTTTCATTCCCAGCACCCCGGGAATTCCAGCACAGATGCCCCCAGGAGGATCCCTGACCACCAAAATCCCACACTTGGGAATCAAACGATTACACATCTCAACATCCAACTCCATGCAGCCGATGTAAGGAATGGACAACCCATTGGCTGCACGAAGCTGGACTTTAACCGTTCTACGCCCCACGATTGAAAATGCGTTTCAAATTCAAATTCAAGTTTTATTCGTCACATACACAGTCATACACAGTATGATATGAAGTGAAATGCTTATATGACTGCTATTGACCTACAAAAAAAACACACACACACACACTTATTTACATAATATACAGAATAAGAATAAAATGAAAAAGTATTTGAATAAGATAAATATAAGAAGTTAAAGAATATCTAATAAAATAGTGGATATATACAGTAATGAAATGTAATGGAAATGTGAGGTAGTGCAGTCCAGAATGTAGTGAAGTTCAACTTCACAGTGTGCAAAAAGTGCAAATGTTCCATGTGTAAACCGGTTGTGCATGCTGATAAAAAGTAAAAGATAAAAAGTGTGCAGTCCTGAGGTGTGCAAAATGTGCAAGTGTGTGAGTTTTAGGTCCTATGTGGTGTTGTGATTGAGAGTTCGTATCACCTGCGGGAAGAAGCTCCTCCTCAGTCTCTCTGTGTTGGCCTTCAGTGAGCGGAAGCGCTTTCCTGACACAACAGAGAGAACAGTCCATTGCTGGGATGACTGAGGTCTTTCACGATCTTCCTGGCCTTGGTCCAGCACCGCTTGTTGTAGATCGTCTGAAGGTCAGGGAGCTTGGTACAGATGATACGTTCAGTTGATCGAACCACCCTCTGTAGGGCTCTCCTGTCCTGCATGGTGCTGTTCGCAAACCAGGTTGAGATGTTTCCCATCAGGATGCTCTCTATGGTGCAGGAGTAGAAGTTCCTGAGCACCTTAGAGGGCAGTCTAAAGTATCTCAGGCATCTGAGGTGGTAGAGACGCTGTCGGGCCTTTTTCACCACGGTGTTGATGTGACAGGACCATGACAGGTCCTGCGAGATGTGAACACCAAGGTATCGGAAGCTGTCCACTCTCTCCACTGATCTCTTTTTGATGGCGGGGGTCTTGTAGTTCCTCTCCTGCTTAGTACTAAAGTCCACTATCAACTCCTTTGTCTTGCTGACGTTCAGTGACGCTCCAGTGCTGAGAGTGAGAGAGGCTGAGACATAGCCGCCCATCCTTACTGCCTGTGGTCTCCCAGTTATGAAGTTGGAGATCCACTGACACAGAGATGAGTTGAGTCCCAGGTGCTCCAGCTTGGTGGTGAGTGTGGAGGGAATTATGGTATGAAATGCTGAGCTGTAGTCGACAAAGAGCATTTTAACATAATTCCCCCTTCTGGTGTCCAGGTGAGTGAATGATGTGTGGAGTAGATGAGAGATGGCATCATCCGTGGAGCGGTTCAGGCGGTATGCAAATTGCAGTGGGTCCAGCGTGTCTGGTAGTGAAGAGATGATGAAGTCTCTGACCAGCCGTTCAAAGCACTTCATCACCACTGATGTGAGGGCTACAGGTCTATAGTCATTGAGGGAAGCAGGATATGGTTTCTTCAGAACAGGAACAATGATGGACTCCTTAAAGCATGTGGGGATCACCGACTGAGATAAAGAGAGGTTGAATATCTCTGTGAACACTGGTGCTAGCTGGTCATGCGCAGGCACTGAGGACTCGACCTGAGATGCCGTCTGGTCCTGCTGCTTTCCTGGTGTTCACTCTCTTGAAGGCTCTCCTCACGTCATGCTCGGAGATGATGAATGCATTTCTGGTGCTGGCAGTGACTTCCTGTCTGCAGCCGTTAGCATCGCTAGCGTCTTTAGCTGCAGCCTCGAAGTGAGCATAAGAGGTGTTCAGCTCGTCTGCCAGAGTCATGTCGGCGTTCGTCATACTGGATGTTGGAGCTTTATAGTCCGTTATTGTTCTTAGTCCCTGCCACAAGCTCCTAGAGTCACTCCGTCCAGTGCCCGACCTCCCTCTGAACCGGAACTTCCTGTTTAAGCTTTTGTTTATATTTTGGCATGAGGAAGATGGCGGCGTGGTCGGATTTCCCAAACGGTGGGCGAGATTGTGCCTCGTAGCCGTTCTTGATTGTAGTATAACAATGGTCCAGTGTCCTTTCACCCCTGGTCGGGCAGGTGATGTGCTGATAAAAGTTTGGTGCTTTGTCCCGGTGCTGTGTGAGAGCCTCATGCATTTCGCATAAGGCAGTATCCGCTGCACCAGCTGCTGTTCACCATTAAGCACACGCCGCCTCCCCTTGTCTTCCCCGAGTCCCGTGTCCTGTCCATGCGGTGAACCGAGAAGAACTCGGCCGGCTGAATGGCGTGGTCCGGCACCGCTGGGTTCAGCCATGTCTCAGTGAAGCAGAGGAGATTGCAGTCCCGAATGTCTCTCTGGAACTTTACCCTGGCAACTTTCAGTAATGGTGGACACCATAGACCCAGTGTCAACCAAACAAGGCACTTGAACACTACCAATATGAACAAGAAGCTGTGGGCAAGATGACATTAAATGAGATACAGCAGTATTCGAGCTGTTCTCCTCCCCAACCGCGCTTTGGTTCTGCAACGTGGTGGGGACTAGTTTCCCGACCGCGTGGGCAAGTCATAGCAGTTAACGGAAACGAGTAGGTACATGCTCCCCATCGCACTCCCTAGCAAAGTGACCTGGTTTCTGACATCTTCGGCACACAATCTGGTCATGACGAGGAGCTGGGGGATCTGTAAACGAGCGATAATTTGAGTTAACTTACTAATCTGTTCCTGCTGTAACCGCAACATTTCTTTAACTTCTCCCAACTCAGACACCCGAGAAGACTGAACAGAGTTTTCACAAGGCTCACCCTGCACCCCATACTGAATGCCATGTGCAGAAGGAAGTGAATGGCTACAACCCCGTAAACTCCCCGACATACCCTCCCATTCCCATCGGAGCGCTTCACCCCATACATCTAAAAGGGTCAGGGTGGGTTGACCTCGTACCAATTGCTTAAGTTCTCGCCGAAGGGCATTGTCATTGACATGCTCGATAAACTGGTCACGCAGCAACACTTGAAAATTTGGCATGGCGTAAGGGGATTTTTGCCTTACTTGCTCCAAGAGGCCAATCAGAGCTAGGGAGAACTCCAACAAAGACTCCCCTTCTCGCTGTCTCCTGGAGAAGAAAGCCTACTGCAAAGAAACATATGATTGTGAGCAACCGTACAACTCTTGTAGCACAAAAACAATTTTCACGTTCATCATCGAGGCGGTAACGAATCTCCTCTCGTGCTTCTCCCTCCAAATGGTCAAAGAGGAAGAATGCTCTATCAGATGCTGACATGTGATGGGCCTGCATACATGCCTGGGCCTCCTCGATCCACTCCTCAACATCAAGACTAGACCTGCCACTAAATTTTGGACAACTTTGATCTTGTGGTACAAAAACATACCTCTCTGGCAGGACAACACACTCATTACTTGATTGTGAGGTGGAAGGAGGGGGCCCACTGGCACCAGGAGGTGGCCCACTAGGACCCGGAGGAGCAGATGATTGCTCTTGCCGTAACCATTCGTTATCTGCTCTTAACTGAGCTACCATCTCTCTTAACTCGCGCAATTCCTCCTCCATACCTATAGCACCAACCTCACTTACCACCCGAAGAAGGCACACCGGACGCCGCTGCTGTTTTCTCCCCAGGCTCAATGTCTCGCTGGACAAAAATAAATCAATCCTAATGAAAAAACACTCACTGAAAAAAAAAAAAGAAAAAACACCCACACTTCAGTACACAGAGCAAACCAAATACATATGTACCCACGTCTCTCCAGAAAAGAAAAAGCCTATCCTGCCGATTACGCCAAAAATGTGGCACAATGCTGAGGTATTAGAAAAATATTTTGAAACCGATTACGCCACCCCGAGGTTAACCGGGGAAATGACCCAATTAAGACACACAGGTTTGTAGGCCAAGTAACCCAGAGAGACGTGTGGACAATGTACAAAAATTAAATTTTTAATTCACAATAAAATAATTAAAAGGCTCATTAGCATACAATTCTAAATTTAAGTCAGGGGTGTCCAAATCCAGTCCTGGAGGGCCAGTGACCAGCACAGTTTATAATTTACCAACACCTAAACACACCCACTGAACCTAGTAATTAACAGATTAGTTAAATCAGCTGTGTTTGAGAAGAAGAAGCACCAAACTGTGTTGGACACTCACACAAGGTGAACCGTGAATCCAGGCAACACTGCACTCCACACTGCTATAATAACACCAGTGCTCCAGCTAAATAGCTAACCTCCCAGTGCCTAAGGCAGACAGAATTACATTCAACAATAATCACACACATCCGCAATATAAAACTAACAAAAACTAATGAAAGAGCAGAAGTTCTCTTTATAGCAAACACACGAAAACAGAATAAGAGAAAAAGGCAAAAAACAAAAACAGAAATTTCGAGCTAGGTGCTCACTGCAACGATCATATCAAATTCAGAGTTCTCCAAGAGCTACACCACAACACAATATCCATAAGGATTACAGATGCAGATAGCCGTAGTAGCAGGGCAGCTCCAAACCAGTACTACAGTAAGCAATCCGTGATCGCACTCCACAGGCACAGTGTAACCGATAACCCGGAGCAGTTCCACGAAGAAGAAAAGAGAAAGCGAAACACAACAAAAAAAAAAAAACAGCAGCGCCGTCCTCCGTCAATGTGGAAGACAAATACTTCCGCCTTTAAATGGTTCACCGGCACCGCATCGGACACCCTTACCGCACTAGGAAGAAAAGAACTATTAGTAAAATAAATCCTTTCTATAAACCAGACAAAACGAAACTCACTTACCAGGATGAATCGCTTTATCACAAGAGATGTACCGCTGCTCACAGCTCACACACTGTCATGCACGAAGGCGCGTGTGCAGAAAAAGTTCCACGGCTAAGCAGTAAACAAATGCCGGTTAACATTACCCGATGCCATAATACACAGTACGTAAGAAGCGTGCACCTACCGTTCAAAGAGTGGACAGTCTGACTCAACCAGATATCAATTGGCCACTGCACACACTAAGGGAAAAGAAATATCGGCAGTTTAGTGTACATGCCTCTCTCTCCATTAGCCACATAGCTACAAACACATACCACACACCTTCTGCTCATGCACACACCGTAAGGTCATGGCGTACGGTAGGTAAGATAACTCCCGCCTTAAATATAATCGAGAATAGGCTGATATAATTATGATAGGCTATGGTGCGTGATGAATCACTTACCTATAAACCAATAAGGAGGGCCCATCACATTGCCACATATGTCTTTTATGAGCTCCGTGTCACTCAGTGTTACTAAAAAGTCTCTACATGCGTGCCTCTTCCTGAATGCTTCTGCTACTTCTAAGCCGTTAGAAGAGAAGTATGTAGGGTAGCTTTCGGCAAAGAAATTTTAATGGGTCTAGGTCAAAGGTGATGTCAAATATATATATTAAGATTGCTATATTTTAATTTTGACAGTTAAAGGTCAAACGTGACATATGAAAGGGTAATTAAGAATAGTGTCTTCTTCCTATGCACGTAAATATTTACACATGTTTACATCATTAGGAAAATTGGGTTCTCTTTCCTGTGAAAGTAATTGTTTACATAGGTTTAAGTTGTTAAAAATGTTGGTGTCTCTTTTCTGTAAGAGTCTTCAAACCATCAACTAATGCTGACACCTTAAGTCAACATATGAAAGCGTCATAAAGAGTAGTTAGCTGTTAAATGTTTTCACATTTGTCAGTAAGAAAATTGTTGTCTCCTTTCCCATGAGTAAATGTTTAAACATGTTTAAGTCATTAATAATGGGTGTGTCTCTTTCCCATCACAATATACAAAACATCAAACTAATTTCGACGGTTTAACGTCAAAGGTGACATATGGAAGGATCATTAAGAGAAGTTGTCTCTTAATTGTTATACAGTTTGTTTACAATTAATATTAACACATAATCAAATGTTTTCTAAACTTTCTTTAAAAACATAACACAATATTAATGAATGAAAGGATAAACTATACTGATGAATTAATGAATTTAGGGGGAATGAGAATAGTCACAGATCACTGTGATAGGAATAGCAAATTCCTCTGAGTTAAAAACACATTAATAACATTCCAAGTGAAGACCTTCACTTTTACTGATTCTCCAAAGAATCTCTTCATTCCTCTGAGACCATGGCTTTTCTAAATACTAAGAAGAACCACTTTTCCCTCTCTGATGACATTCAAGTTATTTTACAATAAGAACCTAATGGAGATGTACTGAAGAACAGTTTAAAAAGTCAACTTCGATTTTCTGGTGACTTTTAACCAATAGTGACGTTTTTTTTTTTTTTTTTTTTTTTTTTTACAGAGCAAGATCACTCATGGGATATGAGTGATATTTACTGATCTTTGAGAAAATGAAATTGTCGGAATTTTTGACAGCAAGATTAAAAAACTATCACTCCTGTTCACAAAGACCCATAGCAATCGTGAGACCTACACGTAAGTTACAAATAAAAGTATAAATACATCAAACTATAATGTCTTTTTTCTTTCACATATTTATACTTTTCATTTATTTATTATTAGAAGTTAAACCAGAAGAGGAAGTCAAAAACAGAGTAGAGCAAAATAACCAGATCAACTATTCCCAAATAGCCCAGGTAAGAATTTGTTCCACCATTCTAACCTACTTTTCGCCAAACTAATACTATGATTTTTTACATTGTAAAGCCTTTATTTTAGCCTATTTTACATCTTTATTTTGTTTTAGGTATACCTGATGAGGCAGCATGGTGCTGTAGTGCTTAGCACTGTCACTTTGCACCTCCAGGGGCTGGGTTCGATTCCCGTCTCAGTGCGAAAACCCTTTTTACTTTTTTCTCTAACCTTCTGTTCAATATCAGACATTCGCATATCCGGTCATGTAGGGGAAGATTTTCATCCAGAAAACTATGTGTCACAGGGTTGGGTGCGAGGCATAAATGCAGAGGTCTTGATGGTTTCAAAGAATGATGTTTATTAATAAAAAAAACAGTTAAATCAGACAAAACAAATATACTTTATAAGTAAAACGAAACCAAAACAAGTATAAAGACAACGGGAGACACGAACTAAACTCACAGACATGTACTAGGTATAAATCAACAGATGCAAGACAATAAACTCAACAAAAACAAGCCATTTATAATAAAACTAATGAGCAACTCGGTTCAGGTGAGCGCCCACATCACCTGACCGAGGTGCATAATGGGAACTGAAGTGAACATCCAAGATGGCGCCGGTGAGGACGGCTGCCGTCACGACTGCTCCGACCGACTTTACTTTGTTTTCGTCTTTTTATTTAATTTCTAGCGACTTTAATCCGGCCAATTCATCACAATTGAGTGCATTAGATACGATAGAGATACTCTTATTTCTATTGGTCTACAATGTACTCACAATTCGACGTTTTTGATTCCGGATCCGAGCTGGCCGAGTGAGATCCTGAGGGAAAACAAAGGACGTGACGCGAAGCGGCGGCCCCGAGGAAAACGAGCCGGCGTCAGGAACAGGCTGAGAGCCCGTGCACACCGTACACCTCTGCCTAGCATCCTGCTCGCCAACGTCCAGTCACTGGAGAACAAGCTCGATGACCTCAGGGCCAGGATAAAGTTCCAGAGAGACATTCGGGACTGCAATCTTCTCTGCTTCACCGAGACATGGCTGAACCCAGCGGTGCCGGACCACGCCATCCAGCCGGCCGAGTTCTTCTCGGTTCACCGCATGGACAGGACAAGGGACTCGGGGAAGACAAGGGGAGGCGGCGTGTGTTTAATGGTGAACAGCGGCTGGTGCAACAGCGCGAGCGTTGTTCCTCTCGCACGCTCCTGCACACCCAACCTGGAACTATTGACCATCAAGTGTCGTCCTTTTTATCTTCCTCGGGAGTTTACATCGGTCATAATCAGCGCCGTTTATATTCCGCCACAAGCGGACACGGACACTGCCTTATGCGAGCTGCATGAGGCACTCACACAGCACCAGACACAACACCGGGACGCTGCGCTCATTGTGGCGGGAGACTTTAACAGTGCCAACCTCAAACGCGCAGCGCCGAACTTTTATCAGCACATCACATGCCCAACCAGGGGTGAAAGGACACTGGACCATTGTTACACAACAGTCAAGGACGGCTACAAGGCACAATCTCGTCCACCGTTTGGGAAATCCGACCATGCCGCCATCTTCCTCATGCCAAAATATAAACAAAGGCTTAAACAGGAACTTCCGGTTCAGAGGGAGGTCGCGCGCTGGACGGACCAATCGGTGGCCGCGCTTCAGGACGCACTCGACGACGCAGACTGGGACATGTTCCGGAACAGCTCCGATGACGTCAGCATGTTTACGGAAGCGGTCGTGGGATTCGTCGGGAAACTAGCGGATGATACCGTGCAGAAAACGACCATCAGAACGTTTCCCAATCAGAAGCCGTGGGTGGATAAAACCATCCACGACGCTCTGAGATCTCGCGCCGCTGCCTACAACGCGGGACTTACATCGGGGGACATGAACCAGTACAAGGCTGCGTCCTATAACGTCCGGAAGGCGGTTAAAGAGGCGAAGCAGCGCTACGGAAGGAAACTAGAGTCACAACTCCAACAGAGTGACTCTAGGAGCCTGTGGCAGGGACTAAGGACAATAACGGACTATAAAACACCAACATCCGGTATGACGAACGCGGACATGACTCTGGCAGACGAGCTGAACACCTTTTATGCTCGCTTCGAGGCTGCAGCTAAAGACGCTAGCGTTGCTAATGCTAGCGGTGCTAACGGCTGCAGAGAGGAAGTCACTGCCAGCACCGGAAACGCGTTCATCATCTCCGAGCATGACGTGAGGAGAGCCTTCAGGAGAGTGAACACCAGGAAAGCAGCAGGACCAGACGGCATCTCAGGTCGAGTCCTCAGAGCCTGCGCAGACCAGCTTGCACCTGTGTTCACAGAGATATTCAACCTTTCCTTATCTCAGTCGGTGATCCCCACATGCTTCAAAGAGTCCATCATTGTTCCTGTTCCGAAGATACCACATCCTGCTTCCCTCAATGACTATCGACCTGTAGCCCTCACCTCAGTGGTGATGAAATGCTTTGAACGGCTGGTCAGAGACTTCATTATCTCTTCACTACCCGACACTCTGGACCCACTACAGTTTGCATACCGCCCGAACCGCTCCACAGATGATGCCATCTCTCATCTACTCCACACATCACTCACTCACCTGGACACTAGAAGGGGGAATTATGTTAAAATGCTTTTCATCGACTACAGCTCAGCATTTAACACCATAATTCCCTCCACACTCACCACCAAGCTGGAGCATCTGGGACTCAGCTCATCTCTGTGTCAGTGGATCTCTAATTTCCTAACTGGGAGACCACAGGCTGTAAGGATGGGTGGACACGTCTCAGCCTCTCTCACTCTCAGCACTGGAGCCCCACAGGGCTGTGTTCTGAGCCCCCTGCTGTACTCTCTGTACACACATGACTGTGCGGCCACTACCAGCTCCACCACCATCATTAAGTTTGCTGACGACACCGTCGTGGTGGGCCTGATCTCTGACAACGACGAGACGGCCTACCTGAAGGAGATTGGAAATCTGGAGAACTGGTGCCAGAGGAACAACCTTCTTCTAAATGTCAGTAAAACAAAGGAGCTGATAGTGGACTTCAGCACTAAGCAGGAGAGGAACTACCAGACCCCCGTCATCAACGAGAGCCCAGTGGAGAGAGTGGACTGCTTCAAGTACCTCGGTGTTCACATCACGCAGGACCTATCATGGTCCTGTCACATCAACACCATGGTGAAAAAGGCCCGACAGCGTCTCTACCACCTCAGACGCCTGAGAGACTTTAGACTGCCCTCCAAGGTGCTCAGGAACTTTTACTCCTGCACCATAGAGAGCATCCTGACGGGAAACATCGCATCCTGGTTCGGGAACAGCACCATGCAGGACAGACGAGCCTTACAGAGGGTGGTGCGATCAGCTGAGCGCATCATCCGAACTGAGCTCCCTGACCTGCACTCTGTCTACAGCAAGCGGTGCTGGACCAAGGCCAGGAAGATCATGAAGGACCTCAGCCACCCCAGCAATGGACTGTTCTCTCTGCTGCGGTCTGGGAAGCGCTTCCGCTCCCTCAAGGCCAATACAGAGAGACTGAGAAGGAGCTTCTTCCCGCAGGCGATACGGTCTCTCAATCAAACCAATACACTGGACTAAACACCTTTGCATTTTCTTGCACACACAGAATGGACAATTATGTCAATGCACATTGCACATATATGCACATATGCACATTTTGCACACTTCAAGGACTTCTTTTCACACCCCCCTCATCTCATTAAAAAACTACCTCAAGTTTTTTCACAGACTATAGTCGTAATATATTACATCACATCCCACTTCTGACAAGAGCACATTCTTTCATACTTCAGATTTTATGTATATATATATATTTTGTAACTTGTTGGAATCTGTTTTATAGGTTCCTTTTGTAAAAATATTTAAGGTCACGGAGCGGTCGTATAAGCATTTCACTGCATATCGTACTGTGTATGACTGTGTATGTGACAAATAAAATTTGAATTTGAATTTGGAATTTGAAACCAAAACAGAACTACAACAAAAAGTCTCAGGGCGCTTTTGCACCCTCCAGGGGTTATCCCTGAAATAACCCCCCCTCAAAGGGCGCAACTCCGGGACGCCACAGGAGGTCCCGGGTATCCCGCCCAGGGTACAATGTCTGCCCCTCTTGCCCAGAAGCTGGCTCCTATGTCCTGTGGGCTAGGTGGCTTGATGCCCCCATTGACGCAGGGCGTCGGAGACGGAGGAAGCTCGCCGTCCTCATTGATGTAGGGTGGCAGAGGATGAGGAAGCTCGCTGTCCTCAGCGACGCATGACGGCGGTGGAGGAAGAGGACCCTCATTGTCCTCAGCGGCGCATGACGGCGGCGGCGGAGGAAGAGGACGCTCGCTGTCCTCAGCGGTGCATGACGGCGGCGGCAGAGCAAGAGGAAGCTCGCCGTCCTCATTGACGCAGGGCGGCGCAGGCATAGGAAGCGGAGGCAGAGGAAGCTCATCTTCCACCTCGTTGCAGGGCAGCAGAAGCAGCAGAAGCGTCCTTGGTGACGCAGGGTGGCGGAGGCAGAAGAGACTCGCCGTCCTCATTGACGCAGGGCGGCAGAGGATGAGGAAGCTCGCTGTCCTCAGCGACGCATGACGGCGGTGGAGGAAGAGGACCCTCATTGTCCTCAGCGGCGCATGACAGCGGCGGAGGAAGAGGACGCTCGCTGTCCTCAGCGGTGCATGGCGGCGGCGGCAGAGCAAGAGGATGCTCACTGTCCTCAGCGGCACATGACGGCGGCAGCGGAGGAAGAGGAGGCTCGCTGTCCTCAGCGGCGCATGACGGCGGCGGCAGAGGAAGAGGAAGCTCGCTGTACTTGAAGGCGCCGAGCAGCGGCGGAAGCTTGCTGTCTTCCTCGAAGGCGCCGTGCAGCAGCGGAAGCTCGCTGTCTTCCTCGAAGGCGCCGTGCCATGGCGGAAGCTCGCTGTCTTCCTCGAAGGCGCCGTGCCATGGCGGAAGCTCGCGGTCTTCCTCGAAGGCATCGTGCAGCGGCGGAAGCTCGCTGTCTTCCTCGAAGGAAGCTTTGCTTTATGTTACACAACTTTTGAATCTTGGGAAAAACAGTTTTCATATAGACTGATGTATCAAAATTTGAGACATGTTTAAATTGAAAATTGCAATAATCAAAAAGGCCTAATACTCTTTCTTTTAAACCAGCAAGACCTCGCATGAAAATACACTGTACTAAAATACACTGAACTAAATAAAATTTAACTGCTTGATTACATTAGTTTTTTATTTTTACCATCTGCATCAGAAATGTTATTAAAAAGTTTCTCTGCCATAGCTAATATGAAATCGCCTCAACAAATCTATGATACCTATGACACAACTATTCAGCAACTAAGATTATTGTGAAACAATGAAACAGTTGTCCTGCTGAAGGGGCTTCAATGCACATGATGGAGATACTTGGAGGGGCATAATTGGGAGGAACAGCATCCCCAGTCTAAACCCGAGTAGTGTTTTCTCATTGGATTTCTGAGTCAACGTTCAAAGATTCTATTGCTGAAGATTCTATTGCTGAAGCTGCAGGTGTGAGCTGTGGTCTTAAGGTTATGGGTGCCTCAAGGGTCAGTAACCCTCGAACAGCGTGATGGATACCTGTGGTTAGGGAAGCTGTCCGACTGAAAAAGGAGTCTTTCAGGTATATGTTATCCCATGGGACATTGAATCAGAGTGGTCAACGTTCAAAAATTATATTGCTGAAGCTGTGACCTGTGGTCTTAAGGTTCTGGTTGCCTCAAGGGGCGGTAACCCTCGAACAGCGTGGTGGACACCTGTGATTAGGGAAGCTGTCTGACTGAAAAAGGAGGTATTCAGGTATGTTATCCTGGGAGACTCTAAAGGCAGAGCAAAATGGGTACAAGAAACCAGCAACTGCCAATAGATCCCCAGGATAAAATAGAGGCAGATGCAAGGTGCTGGCAGGCTCATAGGATGGCAGCTGAAAAACAGCAGGTGTGGGAGGAGCTCAGAGAATCCATGGGGGACGACTTTCGGGCGACACCAAGGTGCTTCTGAAAAACCATCCAGCACCTCAGGAGGGAATTCGGGGAACCACCCAAGCTGTGTACAGATAGGATGAGACACTCGTGTGATGAGTTTATTAGGTGGAGTACATTGAGGAACCCCTAAAACAATCATTTCTCGGCTTTATAAGCACAAAGAGAGCACCACTCAGTGCCGCAGTATCTCACTTGTGTGTTTCGCTTTTTCCTTTGCCCAGTGTTTAACCTAGTTTTGTTCTCAACCTTGCCTGTACCTCGGATTTCTGAATGGGGGATGGCCACCTGGACACCAACATCCCTTGCTGTGCCACCTTCAATGCGTTCACTGAGGAGATGAAGAGGGTGTTTGATCATTCTCACTCAGGCAGGGAGGCCGCGAGACAGTTACTGTAACTTCGTCAAGGTTCCAGATCTGCTTATGATTATGCCATTGAATTCTAAACCTTAGCGGCTGCCACTCAGGCCTTGTATGACACCTTCCTGAATGGAGGGAGCACCCCAAACACAGCTGCCTTGAGGCCGTTCACTTCTCCCTGTTGTGCTCCTTTTGGATACCCAGTCCTGCATCCTTCATGCCCTCGTTGACTCCGGTTCAACGAGGGCATGTAAACAAAACAGGGGGAAGTTAATATGTGCCACAAAGGTAAAAAAACTGCATGTGCCAACTCTTCACCTGGAACCCTCATTGTCAACCCACACCTTAGATAGAGTGCTCTCTGCTCCAAC
Source organism: Clarias magur (assembly GCA_013621035.1). NCBI lineage: Eukaryota > Metazoa > Chordata > Actinopteri > Siluriformes > Clariidae > Clarias > Clarias magur. The sequence continues at coordinate 261,109 of QNUK01000724.1, read as the reverse complement.
CGCACCAGTCACCCTGAGAACATCGGGTAAACATTCAGAGGAGATATCACTCCTGGTCATGCTAAAGGCTCAATCCCAGTTGGTTCTCAAGCATCCCTAGCTCATCTGTCACAACCCACAGATTGATTGGAACAACAAGACTATCCTCGGATGGAGCCCCTTCTGCCTGGCCTCTTGCCTCAAGTCTGCTTTCTGCCCCACTTCAGTAATAACCTCCTCTGAGGAGTTTCCTGACCTTTCTGCCATTGCAATGATCTTGCTGATCTCAGGGCGGCGTTCAGCAAGTCTCAGGCGATCTCTCCACCGCACACACCCCACCCCTTCCAATGACCCTTTGACGTTTGATCAACCTCATTCCTGGAACGGCTCAACCCAGGTGATGTCTGTACCTACTCTCCCAACAAGAAAGGAAAGCCATGGACAAGTACATCACTGAATCTTTCGCTGCCAGTATCATCAGACCCTCATCACACAGTGGACCTACTTTTACTTCATGGACAAGAGGGGTGGGTCCCTGAATCATTGAATTGATTACAGAGGGCTTAACGATATCTAGAACGATATCAATATCAACTATGGCATGAACTTTGACCTTGACCTGTCAAAATGAAGGAGGCCCTACATATTTCTCTCTATTAGGACACCTTTGGAGCTCTCCTACAGAGCTCTTTGGTGGAGGAAGGAGTGATTTCTATGTTGATAAATTGCTCCTACTCCTTCAGATCAAAATTGCATTAATCTGAGAATTCAGGGCTCGTATTGACTAAGCGTTTAAGAAATTGTGGGGAAAAAATCTCAGGGCAAAAAAGCCAGAAGGTAAACTGAATGCATGAAAACAATTCAAATTGAACATTAGACAATTGAGCTAGAGAGAGCAATAAACCAGCAACTAGGTGCACGCTAATCCTCCTTAGACATTGGTAGTAATCATTTGTGAATGAGTATCCGGTGTGCAGGAGGGGCAGTCTAGAAGGCATGGAAAAAACATGACAGCATCGGAACATAAATGCTATTTGATAAGTAGAAGCAGCGGCATGAGCGGGAGTCATGGGAGGTGGCTGCGTAACATTAACTATAATTCTCAGAGTATGAAATGACCTTAATGCTTAATAGTCCTGGGCTAATTTGCCTTTTTAAAATACTTATATACAGTATAATAATAGTATTTACCACAAATAATGTTTACCATCACAAAGTTTTGTACTGTTTTTTCAGCACATCACCTATATGAACTGTCAAAGTTTTTTTTTTTTTTTTTTCAACATTTACTACACAAACATGCTCATATGGCATGGCATAAAAGCAGGTAAAGACATTTATGAAATAATATAAACAAACAAAACCATAAACGACAACAGCAGTATTCGAAGCGGAGTTATCTAAACTGTGGTAAACAAAACATAAAATGAAACAGAACAGAACAGATGCACAAGTAAGATCCATTACAAAATTAGGACCTTAAATAAGATTACTGAGTCACGGAAAATTACACTCATCTGTAAAACTAAACATGAATCCCCGAAACAAGAAGACACAAATCAATAATAAAAAACTATTCCATGGGCGCAGAGCGCCCTCCAGAGGTTATTTGTGACATTAATGGAACTGAGGACATTAATGGAACTCTCATTGAGCATATCAATGGTTTAGAAAGGCATAAGAACAGGGCTAATAAGCATATCAGTGCTTTCAATAAACATAGCTGGGTTATGCAGCTTACAGTATATCTGAGCACTTTTGGGAATCATTTACAACTAAAGTTCTTTGTTTTTATTGGCATCTAAATTATACTGTTTATTTTATTTTTTTTTACCATTTATTAAGGAACTCACTCATTTTTCATTTTATTTATAAAATCTTCCACTTACTTACTTCCACTTCCACAGTTTTTCTGAATTTGGAAGAATCTTATTTTCTCTGCCTAAAACAGCAAAGAGAATCATTCATGCTAGATCCGTATGGAGTTTCCACTAGCAACAAAACCCCAACAAGTTATGTTAAACACTTACTATGGCTAACACTGAGTGTTTAGTCATTCTTCCTCCTCCATTAGTAGTAACTAATATGTCTGTGATATCTGACAGAGAAGATTATAGCATTGGAGGTGTCCATTCAGATTTTGGAGAGGTATATTGAAAACCGAAAAAGTAGATTGAATAAAGATCAAAACAACTTTTTAACAACTCCAACTTAATAAACATCTGCACTATTAATTTCAACAGTTAAAATATAAACTAATCCCAGTAAAAATATTCAGTTTAGCTTTTCTAATTAATATCTATTGGTGCAGGTGTTTGGTGCATTTAGCAAGTAACTCATTCATAGCTTATATTGAATTAGATTATTAAATTCGGCACATAACTGTTCATAACATTGCTTTTTCCTCAACATTTTGATTTTAGAGCATAAATCTGTCCTCAGACAGAATTTTTTTTGTCCTCCAAAGTATAAAATGTAAATATATTATATGTAAATATATATCATTAAATATAATACATATCATAATCTATGTACAGACAAAACCTTTATTTTATTTACATAAATTAGAGTACCTTTGAGGGCAAAGCTGGCCCATTAGCATGGGACAGTTTCCATCTCATTTAGGAATCTGCTCTCATTTCTATCAGTATACAATAGGTAGTCAATGCCTATTACCACCGTGCTCACCGCAGGGGAAAAACGACAGTGTCCAAAATAAATCAGTTGTATTTCAAAGTAATTTGTTAAAGTGACATTTTCAGTCACCACAATTTTAACATTTAATTAGAGCAGTCATAAAAAAGGTCATAACAATGTCTTGTATCGAAATTATTTTCACATCTGAGGACTTTATACAACAAATATGAAAAATCAGAACCGGAGCTATTGACATTTACTGAACCATAATGAGTTATAAGACAATAAGACAGACGATCAAGTTTATTTGTACAAAGAATGAACTGTTATATAATCTATCTCTGTTTGTATCTGTTTATTATTATTATTTTTAAAAATATATATTTTTAGACACCAAACTTTAAATATAGAAATAACTGGAAAAATACACTTTCAAAATAGAATATTATGTAACTAAAAAAATGTCTTACATTTGTGTAAATGTTTTGTAGGAGTTTTATTGGGGAATTTTGTTGTACAGTACAAAATATGATTTTTGCAGTATAATCAGGGTCTGTTATTCCTATTTATTCTAGGTTGTTGTTTTAGTGTTACTGTGTGGGCTTCACAATGTCAGACAACATTCAAATGCAAATAATTCACCCCTCCCCAGGTGTGAAAATGTCTCAGCTGTTCATGGCAGTAAAGGTGAATCGAATCTTTAACGATTCGGGTTAATTTGATTAAACTGAATAAAATTCATAACATACACAATCATCTATCCGTCCATAGATTAGCATGATTCAGTTTATCTCACGGTCAACGATGATAATACAATATCTGGAATTTACCAATTATGAGCAAGGTAACGTAAGATCTGGGCAAATGTTTAAACTTTAAAATATATGACCAAGACAACAGTACTTTAACAAGAATTTATTTGCATGTTTCATATACATGAAACGAAGTTACTAAAAACACACATGCACACATACATACAAACAGGGTGAAAGTTAATCTAGTACTTCTAGTACTATTTACTAGACCCTAGAAAATCACTTGAGCAGAGCCTTGGATTTAATCTTACGGTTTAGTTATGAATTGAGCACCAATTTTCAACAAGGTATGAAGCTTTGTTTCTTTACTTGCATTATGTTTCGGTCTCATCCGGTGGTTTGTCTCCAACGAAGGGAATCACGGCGTTGCTTATAAAGCAACAATAAACAAAGAAAACAATAAAACTTAAAGCTGGAACAAAAACAGCAGTGCTGAAGCGGCAAGCCAAACTGTGAGCAATGCAAAGCCAAGAACAGGTGGGAAAAGCACCTCACCAGCCGATCAATTTACCTAAAATATAAAATAACATTAAAGTAAAAAGGAGATACCTGTAGGTATGCCATACCTGTGTGGCGGGAACCAAGAAAGTAAATTTCACCTACGACGCGATGCAAACCACATCTATCTGGCAGCCAATCCTTTAACAGATCAAATAGGGACAGATCAGAGAGACAGACAGGTCAAATCATGCACCTAATGATCTTAACACTGCTAAACGGAGAAACGGAAACCCAACATACCACAAACAGCAGCATTCATCTCCCGCAATACAAACAATAATCAGTATCAGGTGCAAAGAACCGGAAATCGGGAGGGAAGTGCAAAACTCTCTCACCACACTGTGTTAACATCTTTTCAATTAAAAAAAATCACCAAAATCTGTTATTTATTAAGGGGTGCCTAAACATTTGCATAAGACTGTAGATATAATCAGTGAATATATGTACATTGTTTTTTGAATGATTAAGCTCAGTGCAAATATTGTAATTTCCTCTGTCCTCTGCAACTAATGTTAACTTAGTGATGTATTTAAAAAAAGACTATTCCAGTTTTAGGGTTCTTGGCCCTTGATGTTACCTTTAAGTGTGCATAGGCTTCATTCTACATTGTATCTGGTGGAACACCATTACTTATTATGGATCTCTTCACTGCTTTGCATTTTGACAAAGAATGGATCTGTAACATCTTCTGCAGAAAACAGCCAAGCTGCTGCAAATTTCACTACGCCTTTGGGTTTGGCTGCTGGCTTCATACTTCAAATAAATGTGCATGCAGATGTGCCATTGGTCCAACAGAAATTGAGTAGGCCGCCATTTGCAGCGAGAGACAAGAGGCTGGAATCTAAAGGGAACATAGAAAAAGTAGACTCCTTTTCTTGGGTGTCACCATTAGTCGTCATTTAAAAGAAATCTGGGAGAATTCGACTTTGTGTTGATTTAAGAGAGCCAAACAAAGCTGTAATTATCAGCACACATTGCCACACATTGAGGAAGGTTTTACACAATTGCGTGGTTGCATGTTTTCTGCAATAGACCTCCAGACTATACACATTACAGACTGTACCATTTCACAAGGGTCCCTTATGGGCTGGCTTCAGCACCTAGTGCATTTCAAAGGATGATGTCTCAAATTTTGGCTGGTCAGGATGGTGTGCAGTATTGTTTAGATGATATTATCAATGGTGACGATCCAGAGGTACATGAGAATCGACTTAAATCTGTCCTACAGTAATTGCAAGACATGGCTTAACGCTTAACTTAGAAAAGTCCAACTTCAGGAAATCTGAGCTGCCATTTCTTGGACTTGCTGGATGGTATTCTAAATTCATGCCCAGTTATGCAAAATTGGTGAACCTCTCCGTGCACTGCTCAGAAAATCTACTAGCTTTTCTTGGACGAATGGAGTACAGGAGTATTTCGTCCATCTGAAACATTTAATCACTGCTAGCCCAGCCCTGGCATTGTTCAATCCTTTGTTACCAACAAGAGCTAATACTGCTAACTACTAATGCTTCAGATTATGGCATTGGTGTGGTGCTTAATCATGGCTTAATCTTAATCTTGTCATGGCTGAATGGACTGTTGCTTTTGCATCTAGAACATTGTCAAATTGTGAAAGGAAGTACTCTACAACAGAAAAAAGGGCCCTGGCTTCTGTTTGGGCACTGGGGGTGACAATTTATTCTTTGCACTCACAGTCCCATGTCTACTCTGCTTTCCACAAAGGGCCTTGGATGCAGAGGCATGAGAATTGCCTGATGGTCTGCACATTTGCTGTGTTTTATCTACAGCATAAAGTACAAACCTGGCTGAGACAATGTGATAGCTGATTGTTTCTCCAGACTTCCACTTCCAGTCACCAATTATACAGTAGACACAAGCAAGAACCTGAGATGGTTGCAGTACTGTCTCCTGAGTTTGCAGCTGTTACTGTGGAGGAGCTTAAGTCTGCATGTGATGCATTTCTATTCTTCAACAGGTTAAGAAAAAAAAAAAGGTGGCCTTGCTGTGCTAAACGCTCAGTTATTGCTCTTTATCATCATTCAAAATGTTCCACAGCTTCTGCATGACTGTTGCATTTCACATAATATTTTGTTGTGCTCTCTCAATCAACCTTGTTTGCCCCCAAGTGTTCATTTGAAGTGTTTCTTTGCACACAATGTCTGTACATGATGGGTACATAATTCGGGGCATGCATTGAGTGATCATTCCAGAAATATTGCAATCAAAGTTCATACAACTGGCTCATGTCACCCATCAAGGAATGGTGTGCACAAAGCAGAGAAACATGTATTGGTGGCCTGTCATGGACTGTCATGTGGAAAATGCCATCAAATCCTGTGCCACTTGCTTTCAGCATGATAATACACGCGTAGCTCCACTCTGTCCTGTGCCTACTCCAACAGCCGCTTGGGAAAAGGTGGCTATTGATGTAGTTGGGCCCTTGAATAATGCTCCTCAAGGATGTCATGTTGCGATAACACTTATTGATTATTACAATAAGTGGCCAAAGATCGAGTTTGCACCTGATGTTACTTCTGCGACTGTTATAAAGTTCCAATCTGCCACATTCAGTCTTGAAAAGTAAATCTGATTGAACTGTTGACATTCAATGACTCAGTATGTTTCAGCTGAGTTTGATGCATTCCTTGCAGACAAAAATATTAAATACTACTGTAGCCATGTCTATTAACCGCCAAGCAAATTGTGAGATTGAACGTTTTAATAGAGTGTTCAAAGACTGTTTACAGACTGCTAGCATTGAAAAGTATAGAGTGGAAAGCTTTTGTGACAAAGTTTTTTCATAGTGTACATACAGAGCAACTCCACATGCTGTGACAATACTGTCACCTGCCGAATCTTTGCATGGCTGACAAATTAAGACAAAACTGCATGTGAGTGGTCTTCCGATTGTGGCGAGGTGAAGGGGGCTGGCTCAAACTCCGCCGATCCCCTGATTTAACAACTGTAGCCAATTACGCCACCTTGGGAATTGCACCCAAGGAAATAAACAACCCTAGTTATTAAATGAACTAAGGCACCCAGATTCGTTCACTGAACAGGCAAGAGGCGTGGATTTCGTACACAAACGTTTATTCACTCAGACAATCATACACCATATAGCAATTCCAAATTTATTTATAACAATAGTAAAAAATAGTTGCAACATCAAGGAACTACTACACTAAAAATGATGCACATTAATATCTACAATCATCAACTTGGAGCTGGAGCTTACCAGTGGATGGCAGACTAGAAGAGACAAGGGGATGAATATCCCAGCAAGAGTCACCCCAAACACACGTGAATCACACCCCCAAACACAATTCACTGTGACAATCGGCACAAGCGGGTGACCAACACGCACACGGGAAAGGGAAACAAACTTCCAACACATCACACTGCCACCAACCTTAGCTCACAGCTCTACAAGATTTGGAAATGTAATTAAAATACATACAACCAGCAAAATAGAAAGAAGAGAGAGAGAGAGAGAGAGAGAACTTACAATTTGAAAACAAGTTCTCAACCAGAAATGCATGCACAGCAGCAATATGGCAAAGCAACCCGCCAACAAAATAGCAGTGAGGCATAATGCATATATTTACCCACTAACAGTAGAGCAAAAACAAACCAATAAAACAAAAGTAGCAGTACTCATGGGAAGCAATATTCATGCGAAGCAGAGTTAATACAAAGCAAAGGCAAGCAAAGCTAATGCAAAGCAAAGTTAATATAGCCAAGTAAATAAAGCAAAACAAGGCAAAACAAAGCAAAGAGCAAGACAAAGCAGTAAGGCGAAGCAAAACAGCAGCGGAAGTGGAAGTCAAACGTGCCACGAAGCGATGTGCACTCTACTCTAGTCAGCAGTAAGGGAAAATCACTGATATGAAAGTGAAAGTCAGGCGCACTAAACAGTGCGCGTGCACTCTACAAAGGAGGATTAGTAGGAGAAGACCTCACCATTAATGAATGGTGAAACCAGAGGAAACCTGTAGCAAACCGGAAGTCAGGTACACAACAAAGAGGGACAGGTGCTTTAAGTCAGAGAAAGCACTCTTCCACCACCTTTATAGCAGCCCACAGGCGAGCTGATTGGCTAGTGCTAAAATGATCTGAGACACTAACCAGGTGACCCGGAAGTCCTTCAACCAAGGTTATGGCAGTATATATAAAATATATATGGCAGTTATGGTAGTGCAACCTGTTGTGAATAAGGCATCCCTCTAACAAAGATAATCCACATGATGAAGCCACAGCTCATCCTGCTACACAAGCATGACCCCACCAAAGGATAAAAATAATTTCAACAAATCATCCAACACCCACACAACAAAATTAAAGAGTAAACAGATCACTAAAGATAAAAGTTGGGACATTTGTGTGTGCTAGATATCCTGGGACCACCAAGACATGACATTCCAAGTTTACACAGCCCTTACTGTTGTCTCCCAGAGAGGCACAGCAACATATCTCCTCAGATGGGAAAGTTTGAAATGCTATGCACCTGGTTCCGGCTGCATTTTGCGTCAACACACTTGATACAGCTTCTGTAGCAGAAGACTCCTTCATGCCTCCTGTAGCATCTGAAACACCTCAATTGTCAATCTCTTCTCCTCATACCTTATATACTTGTAGATTGTGTCATGCTCCAGTGTGGTTTAGGGACTATGTTACATAAAGAGATATACTCAATAATTTAACAGGGGAGGGAGAAACAAGTGTTCGGGACATGTGTTGTATACATATGTAAGGAAAATGCTTGTTGATTTACAAATAAAAGTACTGTAGGTAAAAATTTTTGTTACAAAACTATGCACTGTGGAATATTCAGTGTTATAATACTACACATGTTGCAATATTCAGAACTGTTGTTTTCTGGTGTTCTATGCTTGATTTAATTGAACTTTTAAGACAAGTTTCCTTCCTTCTACAAAAAAGGGAATATGAGGTGTTTTGAAATATATACATAACAGCAGGTGTCGCTGGTGCACTGTTATATGAAGAACAAGAATAAGTGTGCATGAAAGATGTCGCAGTTGTAAGTTCACTACTCAATTTGAGAGATTTATTACTGCTAATATACATATAGCATATGTCTGTGTTACCTGCTTTCTCTTTTAGTTATGCTGTCATATGTCCAATTCACACAGGATTTGTATTACCTGCGGACCTCTTCTTCTTGCCTTTCAGGGTTCACCACAGCGCCTCCATCTAACCCTATCCTCTGCATCATCTTCTCTCACACTTACTAACTTCATGTCTTCTCTCACTACATTCATAAAATTCCTCTTTGGTCTTCCTCTAGACCTCCTGCCTCTCCAACATATCTAACAAGGGTTGTCTCTTTGATGAACTCATTTATGTTCCTATCCACACTTGTCACTCCCAAAGAGAACCTTTAGTTCTGTTACCTCCAGTTCATAGAGCATCTCTGTTCTCACCACTGTCCTGAATACCTTTCCATTCATTCTCACTGTTACTCTTTTATCACACAACACACCTGACACTTTTCTTCACCCGTTCCAACATGCCTGCACACGCCTCTTCACCCACTTTGCACACTCTCTGTTGCTCTGGACAACAGAGTACCTAAGTACTTAAAGTCCTGCATGATCTCTACCATTGCACCCTCAACATTCCACTTGGGTCCCTCTCATTCCTACACATGTATTCTGCCTGGCTGTAGAGAACCATTCCTCTGCTTTCAAGAGAATACCTTAACCTCTCTAGATATTCCTTCACCTGTTCCATTCTCTCGCTAAAAATCACAGTGTCATCTGCAAACATCATAGTCCATGGAGACTCCTGTCTAACCTCACCTGTCATTTTGTCCATTACCAAAACAAACAGGAAGGAGCTTAGAGCTGCCTCCGTCTTGCACTCTTCTGTCACATCTACTGCACACACTTCACCACTGCCTTACAGCACTCATACATGTCCTACACCACTCTAACATACTTCTCTGCTACTTCAGACTTCCTTATACAATACTACAGCTCCTATCTTATCAGCATCCAGTCCTACACTTTATCTAAATCTATAAAGACACAATGTAACTTCCTACTATCTTCACTGTACTTCTCCATCAGCATCCTCAAAGCAAATCTGTTGTACTCTGCCTAGGCATGAAACCATAATGCTGCTCACAAATGCTCACCTCTGCCCTTAATTTAGCTTCCATTACTCTTTCCCCCAGCTTCATTAGCTCTTTGTTCCTTTATAGCCTTATTCCTCTATAGTTGTCACAGCTCTGCACATCTCCCTTGTTCTTAGATATCACGCACCAATACACTTCTCCTTCATTGCCCTGGGATCCTCTAACTTTTCTAGCACTTGTTAAACAGATTAGTCAGAAACTGCCACCTCTCCTAAGTACTTACATACCTCCATAGAAATGTAATCAGGAACAACTGCCATTCCACTCTCCATCCTCTTCATTTCCCTCATCACCGCACATTTACAATTTTTTTATACTTCCTGCTCCACAACAAACACCTCTTGTACTCTCCGTTCTCTTTCATTTTCCACATTCATCAACTTTTCACCTTCAACAACTCCTTTCACCTTCCCATCACCCTACTGGCACCCTTCAGTACATTTCCACCCATATCTTTATTCACTTTAACCTGCTATACATTTCTCTGGATTGCCAACCTGTACAGATTCACATATCTCTCCTTACTGTCCAACCTAGCATTTGTAATAATTGCGGAGGTTGTCTGGGATCATAATCCCATACAAATGTCTATAATTTTTAATGTAAAAATTATTCTGAAAATGACCTACCATATTTCGTCCCAGGCGAAATAGCATGTCTGTGATTTGGCCAGGGGTCATATATACTTTTTTCAAGATCTCTGTTACCTGTGTGCCGTTTTATCCACCTTCTATGAAGAATGGAGGCTGTGTTGGAGTGCTTTGAAAGTATTTTGGTTGCTGGTGCATATTGGTATACACGATACAACAATACAATGTGCGGAAAAAGAAAGCAGAAGTGAAAGCAAAAGAATGATTGGATGGAGATGGATGACATTCCTCTGTATAGCAGCATGTGGTTAGGAACACTCTTCTGATTATATCATACACCTAGACCTATAATGACAAGACATTTCCAAACAACAGTCTATCCAAAATAGTGCACAATTAGAGTAAGTGTAAAATTAGGAGGGTCACATTCATAATTCATAATTCATTAGTCAGTAAGACTTTGCGTATCTCATGCGAATGCGCCACACAAAATTCAGATGAATCACACAAGGTCCCCAGATAATACTAATCCTTTGTGAATAGGACAGTAGTTAGTCCTGCAGGAGTCCCTGCTTGCTAAAAGCTAAAAATACTGGACAGATTTGTGAATTGGTGCAAAAGGAATCACCTCATCCCGAACATGACCAAGATCAAGGAGATGGTGGTGGATCTGAGGAGGACCAAGAGTACACAAAGTTTGGGTGTCTGGTCTGGTCTACAGTCTGGGTGAGGAGGTGGAGACTGTAAAAAACTACAGATATTTTGAAGTTCTCATTGAACAGATTGTACTCGAAATGCAACACACATGCTATCTACTGTACAAAAAAAGGACAGAGCAGACACAACATCTTGAGGAAACTCGGGTCCTTTAATGTCAGAATGTTGCACATCTTTTAGCAGTCTATGGGGGCAAGTGCAATATTCTTTGCTTCCATCTTTGGGCAGCAGCATTAGGATGTCATGACTCATGCCCTGTCTGTCCAATTTTTCCCAACCTGTCATTTTTCCCAATGTGCTTTTTTTAAACACCTGTTTAACATTGCCATCATCCATCTGAGCTTGGATTCACAGCGTTCTGCTCCGCCGCGTGACATAGGAGCAGTGACTCCAAGAAACTCAACAAACTCATCAAAAAGGCTAGCTAATTACTAGGGAATCCCCTTAAGTGTTTGTAGATGATTGTTTGAGATTTTTTGAGGATGCTACACAAACTGTTAACCACATGGAGAACACCTCACATCCCCTCCACAACATACTGGCTAAACAGTGGAGCAGTTTCAGTAACTTTCATCACTTTCTACCCTGCTCTGTGTCAAGAGAGGGATCTCCTTCTTTGACATAATTATAAATAGGCTCATATACATTCTGTCTTCAGTGCAGAACACTATAAGTTTTCCTCTATCTGTAGTTATTTACAGAGAATCTGAATCTCATGCATTTTCTTTGATCCACAGCGTCTGCATGACTGTTGCATTTCACATAATCCTTTGTTGTGTTCTATCTAAATCAAGTTTGCCCCTGAGTGTTCATATGAATATAGATATACGGGGGTTGGACAATGAAACTGAAACGCCTGGTTTTAATTCAATTCAATTCAATTTTATTTGTATAGCGCTTTTAACAATTGTCATCGTCACAAAGCAGCTTTACACAATCAAAAGAATTATTTAAGTTTGTATGAAATGTGAATGGTTATGAATCAAAATGGTCAAATAGTCAGATTGTCCCTGATGAGCAACCCGAGGGCGACAAAGGCATGGAAAAACTCCCTGAGATGGCAGTAGGTAGAAACCTTGGGAAGAACCGGACTCAACAGGGAACCCATCCTCATATGGGTGAAACAGAAAGCAGGAATTGATTTGCATTTATACTGTGTGTTAGGTGGCAGGCAGTTCAGTATAACAGTTGTTAACAGATGTTAATTGATGTTAATATGGAGTCCAGGTAGTTATTGGAGGCTATTTGATTGAAGTAGGCGTGGCGGATGGTAAGACACTAGCAGTTCACTCAGATACTGCTGCGCGAGACCATTTAATGCTTTATATGTCAAAAGTAGTATTTTAAAATCAATGCAAAATTTCACAGGGAGCTAATGAAGTGAAAATAAGATAGGGGTGATGTGCTCGCATTTTCTGATTCTAGTGACGACTCTGGCTGCTGCATTCTGAACTAATTGAAGCTTTTTCATGCACCTTGCTCATGAACAACCAGACAGTAAAACGTTGCAATAGTCCAACCCCGAGGTGATAAAAGCATGAACTAGTTTTTCTGCATCATTTAGTGGCAACATATTCCTTAACTTGGCAATATTTCTGTGAAATAAAGTGAAAGAATGCTATCCTGTTGATATTGCCTACATGAGCTTCAAATAAAAAACTAGAATCTATAATAACACCAAGGACTTTTACTGTTTACTTTCTGTTGCACAGAAAGGCCATCTAAAATTACAGTGTGATCTAAAATCTTGCTGCTAGCTGCATGCGGTCCTATGACTAGAACTGTCTCATCAGGATTAAGCAGAAGGAAGTTAATTAGCATCCAGTCTCTTATATCCTTATCCTATGTTAAATTTTAGCAAGCTGGTTTCTCTCATCTGGTTTTGCTGAGACGTATAACTGTGTGTCATCAGCATAACACTGAAAATTAATATCATGCTTATGGATTATGTTGCCCAAAGGAAGCATGTAAAGGGAAAAAAAGCAATGGGTCTAAGACCGAACCCTGTGGGACACCAAACTCCACTAGAAAACATCTGAGTCTTTCTAAATTTGTATCAAAATTAATATTAAAATCTTCAGCAATTAACGCTTTCTCTACAGAAATGACTAGGTTTGAGAGGAAATCAGCAAATTCACAGAGAAATTCAGAGTATGGCCCTGGGGCTCTGTAAATGATAATTAGCGAGATCGATTGAGCAGACTTAATATTTGTAGCTACACTTTTTATGTTACTATAGAGAACGTCTCGGGTTACTTGACTGTAACCCTGTTCCCTGATAAAGCGGGAACGAGATGCTGCGTGAAAATGCTATGGGAACATCTCTTTGTTACCCGGTTGTGAAGCCTGTGCATGTCAAACCCGCCGAATACCTTCGGCTTATAATCTGTGCCAGGCATGACGTCACCGAATAAGGTGCACCTGCAGGTTATAAATAGGAGTGAACCGGAAACATCCTCAGGTCAATTTTGTCTGAAGGACATCCAGGCACGCCAGCAGTGCGGCATCGGAACGCAGCATCTCGTTCCCGCTTTATCAGGGAACAGGGTTACAGTCAAGTAACCCGAGACGTTCCCTTTCAAAAGCTACACTCAATGCTGCGTGAAAACGCTATGGGAACGAGAATACCAATGCCGCCGCACTGCAAGTGTCTGGACCCCCAGGTTGTGTAGCGTGTGCGCACAAGCCGAGGAGGTCTCAGACCTAGCTCTGGGATGCTGACTCAAGGACCCGTGAACCCGGAGTAGCATTGACATCCAGATTATAAAATCTAACAAACGTGTGTGGAGAGGACCAGCCCGCCGCATCACCGCAGGATAGCTTTGACTAGCCCAGGGGCAAAGTCTAGGCAGGATGGGGAGACTGACAGAGCCTGCAGATCCCCAATCCTCTTCAAAGAAGTAATAGCCATAAGAAAAAACATCTTAAGAGACAGAAGCCTGACAGGCGCTGACTCTAGTGGTTCGAAAGGGGTGTCGGCCAGGCCTTCGAGTACGATAGTTAAGTCCCATGAAGGGACTGTCGCTCTAGTGGGCGGCCTCAACCGTTTAGCTCCACGAATAAAACGGGCAACTAAATGGTGCTTGCCCACAGAAACCCCGTCATTCAGAGCGTGACAAGCCGAAATAGCGGCTACGTACATTCTGAGCGTACTAGGGCATAAGCCCGAGGACAACTTTTCTTGCTGAAACTCCAGCACTGAAACAATCTGGCAGTGAACTGGGTCTATGTGTCTTGCCATGCACCAATTTTCAAATACACTCCATTTGAGGGCATAAGTTCTTCTAGTGGAGGGAGCCCTGGCACTTAAAATGGTTTCAATTATGCTGGCTGAAAGCCCAGCATGTCTCAGTTGGTCCCGTTCAGGGGCCAAACGTGAAGGTTCCAGAGCTCGGGCCGGGGATGAAGTATTGTTCCCTGTGCCTGAGACAGAAGATCCCTCCTCACTGGAATCACCCAGGGTGAGCCGTCGAGGAGAGATATTAGATCCGAGAACCACACTCTGGTCGGCCAATGGGGCGCTATCAATAAGAGGTGCAACCCTTGTTGAAGGACCCTCGCCAGGACTCCCGGGAGCAGAACTATAGGTGGAAACGCATAAAGGTGTAACCTGGGCCACGTGTGGGCCATTGCGTCAGGACCCAAGGGAGCTGGAGGAGTCAGAGAGTAGTAAAGGGGGCATTGTGCTGCTTCTTGTGAGGCAAAGAGGTCCACCTCTGCTACGTAAAATCTTTCCCAGATTTGACTGACTACTTTGGGGTGGAGCTTCCATTCCCCCTGTTCTACAGCTTGTCTGGATAGCAGGTCTTCTCCTACATTCATGCGCCCTGGAATGTAAATCGCCCTGAGGGAGAGGAACTTGTCCTGTGCCCAAAGCAGAACCTGGTGCGCTAGCTTGTTCAAGCGGCGCGAGCACAGTCCACCCTGGTGATTTATGTACAAGACTACCGCAGTGCTGTCCACCCGCACTAGGACATGGTAGCCTCTCAACTGCTGGAGGAAGTGTTTCAGGGCGAGAAACAGAGGCATCATTTCGAGGCAATTGATGTGCCACACGAGAAGATGACCTCTCCAGTTCCCTTGTGCTGGACGGCCATCCAAGACCGCACCTGTCTGTGAGGGAAGCGTCTGTCGTTAGCATCTTGCGACGACAAGATGGACCTAGAGTGGGACCCAAAGTCAGAAACCGGGGTCTGAACCACATAGAAAGGGCACGAAGCCCCCGGCGCGTAACCCTTATTAGCCTCTGGGGGTTGGCCCCTGAATAAAACCCCCTGGCTCTTAGCCACAGCTGAAACGCTCTCATGTGCAGAAGGCCCAAAAGTATCACCGTGGACGCAGCTGCCATGAGGCCTAAAGATTTCTGAAAATGATGCATGATGGCCTAGCTTGATTTCCTTCAGGGTGTTGAGAATGGATTCAACACGAGCAGGAGACAACTGTGCCCGCATTGTGACCGAATCCCATGTGACACCCAAATATGTTTTCCTCTGAACAGGAAGGAGAACGATTTTTGTGGCGTTGAGTCTCAATCCTAAAGAATGAAGATGGGCTAGGATGACATCCCGATGTCGAAGCGATAGCTCCTAAGACTGGACCAGAATCAGCCAGTCGTCTATGTAATTCAAAATATGGATGCCCTGGAGTCGTAAAGGAGCCAGAGCTGCATCCATGCATTTTGTATATGTGCGGGGTGATATGTTCAGCACAAATCACAAATTAAATGAAAGTCAGACTTTAAAGCAATTCACGAATGAACCCACTTCTTACACCACTTAACTTGACTGTTGTGGTAGAGCTCTTCCTGGAATTAACTCAAAACATTGCACTTTTCACAGTCCTACTTTCAATGCTTACTATTTAAGTTTCAGCAGTGCTTTATGGGCTTATCGGATGATCTGTGAGGTGCATGTTGATCTGCAGCTTTGTCTGCATCCTTCTCCCCCGTGTTTTCACTATAGCTCTCTTCACGACGACACTCAGGCTGAGTTTCAGAATATGGGCATTTATTAACAATTCTTCAACTTTAACAATCTTGTGCTTTAATGCCTTGCGCCTTACTCCTTAAGCCGTGAAAACTACAAAATAAATATACAGACACATTGACAAATATTCACCATAACAGAAAATGCAGGCCATGGGAGATGTTCAAACCACTCTGTCACCAGACACCACTACCTTTAGGATACAATATTTGATCCATTGGGTGCACATAGTCCACCAAAATGGTTTGGTAGTCTTTGGCAGTGACGCACCCATCTAGGACAAGTATTGGGCCTAGGGAATGCCATGATAATGCACTCCATCACTGATCCACCCCCATGCTTCACTCTGGGCATGCATGACAGTCTGGGTGGTAGGCTTCTTTGGGGCTTCTCCACGTAACTCTCCCGGATGTGGGAAAGACAGTGAAGGTGAACTCATCAGAGTCAATAAAAAGGAGTTGCTGAAAAGCCTGTAGGTGATTTTTAGGGCCTTTTTTGGTGAATAAAAAAGGTCCTATTTCACTTTTTGTTTGGGTGAATATTTCAAATGTCAGTTGACCCAAATGAAATAAATACAGTCATACACATCTGTTGTTTAACTTTAATTGCAATACTAAAATATGTAGATCCTGAGGCTTGAAGGGTAAGATGGTTGGTATTGGACAACATGTCTTGGCATGCACAATGGGGACATTGTGTGAAACAATGTCTTTAGTCGCAGGATCTCACTCTAAGATTTTCTGAAATGTTGGCAATCCTGTTTGTTTGAATTAGTATATGACAGAATGTTATTGTCAGGGTTAATCCCTGGAGGGCGCTCTGCACCCATGGAGTTAGTTAGTAACCTTGTAACTTTTTTCTGTTTTGATTCCTCAGATTTCTAGACTCTGTATGTATCTATATCTGTTCTGTATGCTACTGTTTTGGTTGCCAATGTTGTCTTGTTTTGGTTTAGTTCATTGTCTATTGATTCCTTGGTTAACTTACTGATCTTGCTCTGCTTTTGTTCCTGACATTAATCAGGGATCTTTCAAAGAGCATTTTCAGACATGTACTGCACAAATGTGACTGCTTTCTCAGAAACAAGGCAAGTTTATGTTCTGATGGCTCATTAGCCTTCCATGTCCAAGTCTGAAATCTTACCACCTGTCTGTATTTCTTCAGAATTAATTGCCGTACTTTGTGAAGAGGAAGCTGTATCAAACTATATATTTACTATTTATTTAAACTATTATTTACTATTTACTAATTTACCTCTGCAGTAATTCAGAATGCAGCTGCACGTCTCGTTTTCAACCTTCCAAAGTCCCCCCACACCACCCCTCTTCTCCCCTTCATTATTGGCTTTTTGTAGCTGCCGCAGCAAGTTCGAAACCATGATGCTTGCCTACAAAGCTAAAAATGGCCAAGCACCCACTTATGTCTCAGCTCTAATCACACCTTGCACTCAACCGCATTCCCTCCGATACTCCAAGCACTGCTGGCCTCATCCCACCATTCTTCAGAGATCAATGAAGACATTCATCCAAGCTCTTTTCTGTTCTGGCACCTAGATGGAGGAATGAACTTCCTCCAGATGTCCGTACAACTGAGTTTTTGATCTTTAAATGATGACTCAAGACATATTTGTTTCTTCAGGCCCCAGAACGCCCACCCCTACCCCCACCGATTTAAATATATTTTAAAATAATAATAAGAATCCCCTTCCCAACTGTGTTTGACTGATGGCACTTAGTTAGTAACCTTGTAACCCAGTTGTAATCCAAGGACAGAAACTTTGTGTAAGGCGCTCCGGATAAAAGCATCTGGCAATTGCCTAATTGTAAATGTGAAGATTATGTACTACATATCAAATGAATGCACCAGTTGATTACTTTCCTCCTCATACATTTCCTTCTCCCCACTTAAATCCAGCAATTTCTAATGTTCTTAATATATTTCCATCTATGATTTATCCAGGGTGCCAAATCCAGTATGGCCTAAAATGCTTTAAAAACTTAAATGTAATACATTTTGTAAATAAGTTATATCTTTATTGTTAAACCAAAATTACGACTGAAATTGTTGTAATAAATTAATAAACCAATAAAATAATACCAATGCCACTGCCATAATATTTACATTAGTCACCATTTACTGTCTGTAATAGACATTGAAAAATCATGTGTTCTCAACATTGAAAACATCGACATGAAAAAAAAAAAAAATCATGTGTTCTCAACATTGAAAACATCTACATGAGCTGTTTTCCAAAAGTTTTGAGAATAGTTTTGTAACAACAGATGGCAGCACAAGGCTGCACTCACAGTCACAGGGAGCACCGACAATTATAAGTCAGTGTGCCCAAAGACATCATCCTGTGTACATTGGAAACTGTGCAAATGGAGCTATACTGACAACATGCATTACCATCTCTGCTGTTTCATCATGAGCAGCAAGTTAGAATATGAAATTCTGAGTGAAACTGGACAAATCTGACATTTTACATGGTTCAGCAAATTTACTGTGATGCTGGAATGAGTCATTAAAGGTGTTTTGAGTGACATGCAAGCAGAACATCACTGGAAAACGTTGAGAGATCAGAAGACCTTCAATGGGCTCAACCCACAAAAATGTCAAAACTATTCAGCAACTTGTACATGGTGATCATCAGAGAACAATCAACTATATTGCTGTCATTGTTGATGTGCCTTGCGGAACAGTCCAAGAAATCCTCATGTGTGATTTGAACATGCACCGTATTGCTGGCAAGTTTGTCCCCAGGCTGCTGACCCAGGAGCAGAATGAACATTGAGTCAAGTCAGCCAAAAACTTCGTCAACACGCCGTTGATGTCATGTCCTTCATGTTGAGGATCATTCACGGTGTGTATGGGTACAAACAACCCGGAATGGTGAGTTCCTATGGCGTGCTGAAAACCTTTAGTTTCCCTGGAATCTTTTTGTTCCTCAGAACTTAACTGAAATGACAGTTAATTAATTTTTTTGTTTTGATTACATTTTTGATTTATTCATATTTAAACCTAACAGTAAATTCATTTAAAATTCAAACTTTATTTGTCACATAGACAGCCATACACAGTATAATATCTGGCTTAAAAAGTCTTTCAATCGGTTAGAACTGGTTACTGCATTAGTGATTGAAAGATTAGGGGTTCAAGCCCCAACACTGCCGAGTTGCCACTATTGAGACCATGAGCAAGGCTCCAACCCATTTCTGCTCCAGGGGTGCTGTATCCTGGCTGAGGTTTCTGGGTTTGGGACCTTTGTAACTCAAGATTGTAACTAAATTAAAATTTGATTAAGAGCTTTAATCCTCCACTCCTTCTATTCTGAAATTAAATTCACTTCTTTGTATTATTTGTTTATTGAGTTGAATTAAACCCTGTCTATTTACATTTGCATATGTACTTGAAATTGTAATATTACAAAAGAAGCACACCTGACAAAAGAATATAATTTCATACCTGACAAAAGAATCTAATTTAATTTCCTGACAAATTAATATCATTTAATACCTTACAAAAGTATACAATGATTGCCATGAATAATAGGTGACATTTTTAGGAGGTGTTATGAAGGCAAGTTAATAGGTCACCGCCTACTTTAATATTTCTGCCTTACAGTGGTATGTGACTGTCACTTTGTGAGTGAAAGAGCATGCATGAAGATAAGAGACAAAAACAAGCCAGGTAGGTGTTCAGTCTAATATTTCTGTTTTGCATTCCTTTAATTTAATATTTATGTTAATAAAAAGAAGAAAAAAAAATATTTGTATCAATGAGTTCCCAAAATATTTTGTAAATAACACACACAACAATTTCTTGAATACTAACTAAGGAACTTACTAACTAACTAATTTAAATAATTAATTAATTAATAGATAGATATATAAACATTTTGTAGGGTCAGGCAGGCCTGGGACGCTGCTCGGGAATCACCTCTTATTGAGGACGAGCAAAAACCTCGCAAGAGTTTGAGCTTTATTCATATCGCCACATGTACTTTTGTGGGAATCTTGGTGTTTGGGCTAGCCTTCTTCAGCAAAGTAAGCCTTAAAATATATATTTGAGGCATTTGTATATTCAAATGACCTCCTACAAATATGTGTCTCTGTGCGCATGTGTGACTTTATTTTCTTTTTTAATCTAAATCTATACAGGCATCTCTGTTGCTACTGATAAATCTCTGCAGCGAAACATCAACCACCATAGAAACCAAACCTTATGCTTTCCTCTTCATTGGGTGCCTTCTAATCGCTCCAAGTGTTTTACTGCTCATCAAAAGCATTTGGAAAATTACTTTTAAGGACTCAAAAATCCCATCAGTGCAAACTTTACTATGGGTAAGTTCTGACCGTAAGTAGAGATAAGAATAAGATTGTACACTTCTGAAACAATTCATTCATTTGTGAGGAGCGTTAAGGTGTTTAATTTAAATAAATAAATTGGTGTTTATTTAAATATGAAAAAAAAAATATTTTTTTAACCTGTAATGGCTCTTTTTGTGTTGTCTTTTTGTGAGATTAATTTCTAAAATGTTCAAAATCTGTAAATTGTCTACTTTTGCTTTTGGTGTTGGTGTTGTTGTTTCATAATTTAGACCACTGCAAACTTAATTTACTGTAGATTCTCACTATTCAGTATAGCTTTTGGAAATTCTCTTTACTGCATAGTATTTTACGTTTTTGCAAATATCATTTACTTACATAAGCTTTTCTTATCTTTTAACAATTCTTGTAACAATTGTTTAGTGCGCTCTCAGCCCAGTATATCTGAACAACCATTTTAACTGGATTAATAAAAAAAGAAATCTGTCCAGACTATGAATATGATCACAACAAACTTGCATAATTATGTAAATGTGGTGCTGTCATAGTGGTAGAGTCAGCAAAAAAAAAGCAATAAAAAATAATAAAATAAGAATTGTTAATCCCTGGATTATATAAACAAAGAACAATTTTTGTTTTATTTTTGCCTCTGGCCATGATTTGTCATTTCAAGGTTGAATGACATTTGATGTGTTTTAAAATATTTAGAAAGGTACCCAATGGCATCAGAGAAATTTTAACAAGCAAATTCTACAGAATCTTTATAACAACAACAAAAAACAACAACAAAAAAAAATCAAAATTTAAACTTGGCTATATTTATTTAAAATATTTAATGCAATGTTAATGCTAGACATGTGACATATTTTACTTATAATCATCAAATGAAACATTTTATGAACATATAAACATTTTTACATTTGATAATGTAATAATTCTAAAAGCATAAATTAGATTAATACATCATTATAACATATACTTTAATTTGTACAGTATTAACCATACTTCAACTATTTTTCATTTCATCATATTTTTTTTATTTATATATATTTTTTATTTTAAAATGTTAACCTTTACTTTTTGTAGCTCAGACCATATTCCCCTGATAGCTTATACATTACACACAGTAACAGACCATGGTGTCTTATTTTACCGAACAGTGTTATCACAGAGACACCGTATCTTCTCTTCCCTTAATAATTAGAGGAAATGGTTTGCTGCTATAGTGAATATGATAAAAAACATTTCACCTGTGTCTAGCCTTCTTCTCAGCCATAATTATTCTGTATTATGTATTAACTATTCTTAAATATCTTCCACATATTTAACAATGCACAATTTTTCAAGTATTCTGGGCTATCAAATTAAAATGTCTGATTGAAAGAAGATGAGTTGAGATGACTCTTTGAAATTAAACTCCTGTGTTTTGTAACAATTGCGGTTTAGTACCTTTGAAATGGCACAAATGCAGCTTAGATTACAATATATCAAGTGTGCTAGGTGTGTTATGTTTATGAATGCTCATTGTTAATGGATCAGATGGAATGTTGTCTGACATGTTTTCAAAAGCCTCATTTATTGCCTTACTAATCACATAAGACTTAACAGAGGCTTAACTAAGGCTTACTCAGCGACCCGAGTACAAAAATTATTCTAAAGCCTCCTAAAGGAATTTAAAGTCAGAAATTGACACAATTTTTATATACCCCAAATTTAAAGGTGCATTTACAAATAAATAACGAAGGTTCAGCCTTCATACCTTCGTAGTATCTGTCACGGACCCCAAAAAACTCTTTTAACAGCATAACAGCATAACTGCACTAAATAGACTTCTGATGTTCCTAAAGTACAGTAAGCTCTGCTTCAGTTGTGTCCTTGACTGTTGTTTTGTTTTTGTTGGTTCAAAAAAATTAACTCTGCAATGTTTGGACGATAGGATAAAAGCTCCACATGACGATCGCTGTTTGTTTTAATGGAATAAGAAGCACCCATTTTGTTCATCTTTGAACTCCTATTAATGCCCACTTATGAATTTGCCTAAAACATCAATAGACTCCACTCAAATTGAACTCAGTTTGATTTCTTAAAATTAAAAGGTTATAACCAATATTGAATTACATAAAAACTAGACAATCATAAAAACTAACAAATAGGCAAGTGTTTCTGTCATCTCATATTCTGGGTTTTGTGCTGCAATATGTCCATTTCATCTGGCTCTTTGTAAGAACTGGATGAAAAGCAGCTCTGCTGCTTATGCTGGTGATGTCTTCTTGGTGACAGACTCCTTTTACTCTTGCTGTGTGTAGATCTTTAATGTTTCATGTTAGGGAAAGCTCACCAACCCGGCACACGCTTTCTCTTGAATGTCTGCCTATTCCATTGATGCACACAACCTTAGCTGCTTATATTTTGCCTAAAGTTATATTCTACTTCTAGCTTTTCATAAAGTCCCAAAACCACTTACCGAGTCAGGAGTATTCTGTGTGAAAGAACTTTTAATCGCTAGTAATGGCAAAAGAAATACTTAGCTAATTTTCTTATCTAAAATATAAATATCAAATACTACGGTACAGGAAAACGACCTGAATTAAAACCTTTGCCAAGTATATGTAAATTTACATCCTACTCATTAACTAGAATGTCCCCTTTCAGGTTGTCATATATCATGTTAATTTAATTATTGGATAATTACTAGTTTTATTGATTGATGTTGCTGTTGGTCTTTTGGCTGCTCCTGGCAAGGGGTTGCCACAGTGGACCATCAGGTCTACGCATACAAGCTTGGCACAAGTTTTATGTCGGATGCCCTTCCTGACGCAACCTTCCCATTTTATCTGGGCTTGGGACCAGCACGGCATCCGGTGGCTGGGGTTTGGGCAACGGCTGGGAATTAAATACCTACCACAGAGCCACCAGTGCCCTAAATATTGCTACGTGTACAGTAGGTCGGACTAGTTCAGCCCAAGCAACTTTAACAGATCATGTTCAGCATGAAACAAGTTAAACTGGATGCAGCGACATTTACACCAATTTAAAACATAGTACATAGAGTACGAGTAAAAAGTTTGGACACACCTTCTAATTTAATGTTTGTGTTAAGTGATTTTTCACATACTAGAGCAATACTGCAGATTTTTTAATTATGAAAAAGCATATTGAATTCTGTAATTAAGAACAACAACAGTAAGATCAAGTATTGCCGAGGAAAAAACATCCAAGACTGTGAAGAATTTAATTCTCAGAGGAAAAGTTGATTGTGAGTTACCAGCGTCAGAAATTAAAAACTTAACAGAACCACAGATTAGAGGCTTTAAGAAGTGTTTTGCAGATCACGAGTAGCAGACACATCTGAATATTAACTGTTCAAAAGGTATTTTGATGCCTTCAGCAATGTTTTACAATTTAGAAAGAAAAAAAGTCAGGGAAGACTTAGAAGATGTGTCCAAATGTTTGACTGGTACTGTTCATATGTTTGGCCTTCTAATGAAAAAGCTGTAAAAAAGTATTTCTTTTAAAAAATGCACAAACCCTTAAGTGTTTAGCTGTAAGAATTCTGTTGTATCCTGTATGTATGATTTATTTGTCTACTACTTTTATACTCAACAGCACACTACTGTAAGGGTATTACAAATAGGGAGAATGAGAGTTAAGTCTTATGCTGTACATTATGTGGCTGTGATGCCTGCTGCTAAAAAGCTCTTTTGATGTTTATCCTGTTGAAGTGAATGGTTTGTTTCCCTATTTATAGCCCCCCCCCCCCCCCACACACACACACACACATTTTGAAAATAAGTGACTGTACATGTTTATAGTTGTTATTAACGACGCTGTGGTTTTTATTTGATGACTAAACTGATGAAATGATCTATGACTAATTGAACAAGTGATTAATTCTAGTATTATAAATCTGCAGTTCACCAAGATGACATAATAACAGCAGATGGCTATGTTCCAGTGCATACTGTACAGCCCTATCCACATGCTTCTAAGAAGAAATGAAAGCAGCACACCTACCAAAATAAGCCTTTAAATGTCATTATTACATCTCGACAGGTTGCTGCAGGTTTGATTTCGACATACAGTACATGGCTAATTTCCCTCAGTGTTCTGCAGTCATAGCAACGTATAAAACTTTGTCATGATTTTGGACACGTTTGGACATTACGGAAGCAGGTGAAGCAGTGTGTGGAGAAAGGAAGTTCAATTTTATTTGTATAGCACTTTTAACAGTGGTCATTGTTGCAACACAGCTTTACAGAATCAAAAGAAAATTATGGGAATGTATAAAAATGTAAAAAATGTGTATGAATCAAAATTATTGTCTGATATTGTCTACGGTGACGGTGGCAAGGAAAAACTCCCTGAGATGGCAGTAGGAAAAAACTTTGAGAGGAACCAAACTCAGCAGGGAACTAATTTTGGTGATAATGGATAGCAGGGAGTGGCTGATGCAGTTAAATCTCCTCATTCACTTTTGCATGATCAGAAGAGGAACTATTTTATGTAGGTCACTAGCCAGAGAGCAGATGAAAGTAGTGGCATGCTATTAAAGTACTTCTCATAGATATGGTATGAAAGCACATACCTTAACTTCTAGCAAAGTTAAATCCTTGGGCTGGAGCCAATGAGTCGTGATTTGCATCAAGCAAGCAGCCTGTGGAATTTGAATTTGTGGAGCTTGAATGCTGGGGAGGCCACAGCATGCCAGGATTTCCACTTTGAGTAGTCCCTAGCTTTCAGCTTCATCAGAAATAGAATATTAATGTTGAGTGTTTTTATTGACCAAGAATGTATAGAAATGCATTATGCAGCTTAGTGGTTGTATCAATGGTGCAGTGTTTTACATTGTGATGTTTTGGCTGATCTATGTATATTGGCAAGCAGAAACTACTGTAAATCATGTGACATACCTACATGCATGAATGGCACCATTTCTTTCTTGAATTTGTTGTTTGTTAACGTATTGTTTGTGTACTTTCAAACCTTTAGTAACCTTTAAGATTGTTTTAAAATTTAGTTGCTGAGCATTTAAGGCATTACAGTGGAATGTTTGCAGTATTATAATTTGTTTAATTTTGGCTTAAATTCCTTTATCTGTGTGCAGATTGTTTCAGTGGATACTTTGGTGGCTCTTGGATCTTCAGTTCTTACCCTGGCTGCTATGCCCCAGTTTGACATCTTTACCAACGTGATGCTTCTGAATGGCATTGCCACATTATCAGCCCTGCTGCAAGTGGTGGCAAATGCAGTCGCACATGGAAGGAGAAGTTTTATTGCAACTTCTGTAGCTGCTCTTCTTCTCCTAATTGCAGGTTTTTGCTTCTTTGCTGTTAACTACCTCAGACAGCAGAATGGAAAGCAGAATATGCCACTGTTTGTGGGTTTAGCCATAGGAGGCACTCTCCTGGTCTCTTTGAACTGGTGGGAGAACTATGCCATGCTTTTCCGCATCGTCTTCCTCCAGAACACAATCCGTGACATCAAAAGTTCCCACAACTTTGTGAATATTGTGTCTACCATAGTGCGAATTATTGTGACTTTCACTGTCCTTGGAGCTTATGTGAAGCTCTCAGGTCAGGATTGGTCATCAGTGTTGTCAGTCAACAGCTTTACCAAAACACTTGTCTTGAGCCTCTTCGCTATTCAGGTTCTGGCTTCAGCTCTGTGTCGGTACATGGCTGTGGCTGCATGCAAAATGCATGCTGTGCGCCGTGGCTTCCTTCTTCCGATGATCTTCACATCTCCAGCCGTGTTGGGGGCCTTTTTCTTGGCTGTTTGGATTCCCTATATGAACATAAATCAACAGGTTAGACCGATAAAAAAAAATAAAAAATTAAAAACTATGTTCAACTATAAAGACAGACACATGGACAGATAGATACAGTAGATACTATTTAATAAAAAAAAAATAATTTGTCTTAGATTTTAATAGGTTCTTAAATAAATGTTTCATTTAGATGCTTTTGGTGGATAAATCTGTTAAGTAATTTTTTTTTTGTTTTAATGTAATATAATGTAGTGTTTTAAATAGTAGTTTTGCACTTTTTTCTTCAGCACAACGCCACATTTCCTGACTACTGTAGAAGCTTTGTGATGGTGGAAAGCCCAACATTTGCCATTATGAAACTGATGCTTAGTGATTTAACTCGTGACCTATGCCAGCATATGGCAGACAATGAGTCTACAGTGGGTTTTGGCCTGCTTGGATCATCTTTGGTGACCTGGTGGCTCGGCCTAGTGCTCTGCACACTCTACATTTGGTTCTTAAACACGGAACGCATTGCCAGGACGAAGGACCTGTTTGTGCGCAACCTTTATGAAGCAGCGTTCATTGACCAGTCTATGCTCCTAAATGCCAAGTTCGAGATTGTGCTTCAGTCAAAATATAAAAGGTACTTAAAGTGTGTGTACTTATTGAAGGACAATTCATTTGATTATCACTGGAATTAACAATACAATTCCACCAGTAGAGAAAAGGAGAAGGTGACCATCTACCTCTGTGCAACCATGTGGCATGAGACTACAGATGAAATGATGAAGATGATCATCTCAATGTTCAGGTATTCTAATGGTATAAAGAGTCTCTTACATGAGAACTTCCTTGATAAACTCAAAATAAATGTTTTTTTTCTGTTATCTCCAGGCTGGACAAATTCAGACCAAAGAAAAACAAATTTAATGATGTTGTTTTTGAATCTCACATTTATTTCGATGATGCCTTCCTGACAAAAGACAACAAGCGGTGCGTCAACGAGTATGCAGAGACGCTGGTGGAAGTCATCAGAGAAGTTTATATGTAAGTATATTTGTATTGAATCGCTTGCATGGATTCAGATTGCTTTCTGACTCATCCTTCCATTTACAAACTGATGGTTGACCACTTTCTTGCTAGCCTCTTCCCACCTACCTAGCCTAAAATGAAAAGCTGAATGGTCTGCTGTCAGGAATCCCCTGAGGCCTGTAGTCAAAAGCTGGAATACATGGGATGTTGGATTAGGCAACGCCCCTCAAATTTCCCATTGTCGGCCAATGTTTGCCTCAAGAATTTATTTAGACCATTATATAGAAGTATATTGATTAAATAACACGTGTTGCACTGTTGATTGGGTCAAATATGGCTCTCTGACTCATGAATATAAAAAAGTGCAGCCTTTGGATGGCCATACTCTTCCTCTCCCATCTCCTCCTCCGCCTCCTACTATAGATTTAAAGCCACCATTTCCCCAGTACCAAAGTGTTACATAAACAATATGAAACTATACAAGAATACACATGTCCAAAAGCATTGGAATAAAACATTTATTTATGAAACTATTAAAATCTATAAGAAATTACTTTTCTTTATTAATTAAATATTATCTATCTATCTATCTATCTACATCAATTGGTGTATTTTCTACATTATGAAATTAAAATTTGCATTTGTGCGTGTGTGTGTGTGTGTGTCTTGATAATATGCAGCATATTTACAGAGGACACCAAAAGTGTATTTAGGGAAAGAAAGCCTCTTCCTGACCAGAAAATCTTCCAGACTCCATATGGCTGTCGTTTGCAGTACACGCTTCCCCATGGCAACATGCTATTAGTACACTTTAAAGACAAAAGCCAGATTCGCCACAAAAAGAGATGGTCTCAGGTGAGCTATATAGAGTAATAAATCTATAAGAATAATATAGATAGATAGATCTATATTAGATAGATCTAATAGACAGACAGACAGATAGATCTAATAGACAGACAGACAGATAGATGGATATTATACACACTTCAAGAAAAACTTATATTAAGATATACTATAATATTACAATAATAGTATGGCAATATTATAAATATTATTTTTCTTTTGCTCACTCAATCTATCTATCTATCTATCTATCTATATTAAATTGTATGCTAAAATGATGTTATATAAACTACAAAGAAAGTCATTTAATTCATTTATTATTCAGTTTTCTCAGTAAAAAGTATTTATATTTTTATTCAATATTTGCTTTAACCATTCATTACATATTTTCATCAATTTTATTTTATGATAGGATGATTAATAAATACCGTCTTATGCAAAAGTTTACACACCCCTTGATAAATAACAGATTTTGGTGATTTTTTTTAATTGAAAAAATGTTAACACAGTCACTCTTGGAAACATTGATGCATAGTTACTTTTTATGCCATAATTTGAACAAAAATAAATACATTATAGCACTGTGCAAAAGTTTGGGCACCTTGGCCTGAGGGTTCCAGAGTCTCTAATTCTTTTTACAAGGTTTCAGACCTTAATCAGCTCGTTAGATCTGATGCATGTCAACAGCTGTCATTAGTAAATGGCTATTTCAAAGCTTTACAAATGCTTTGACTCGTCAAATCTTGGGTTTCTCTAAGCAACTGTGTAAGACTCTGAAAATGAAAGTTATTGATGCCCACAATGCCCGAGCCACTTAGTTATCACTTTTGCCTTATGGCACAGTGCTCCATCGTGCTGGAAAATTAATTGTTCTTCACCAAACTGTTGTTGGATTGTTGGAAGAAGTTGCTGTTGGAGGGTGTTTTGGTACCATTCTTTATTCATGGCTGTGTTTTTGGGCAAAATTGTGAGTGAGCCCACTCCCTTGGATGAGAAGCAACCCCACACATGAATGGTCTCAGGGTGCTTTACTGTTGGCATGACACAGGACTGATGGTAGCGCTCACCTTTTCTTCTCCGGACAAGCCTTTTTCCAGATGCCCCAAACAATCGGAAAGAGGCTTCAAGTGAGAATATGACTTTGCCCCAGTCCTCAGCAGTCCATTACTTTTTGCAGAAGAACAATCTGTCCCTGATGTTTTTTTTTTGGAGAGAATTGGCTTCTTTGCTGCTCTTCTTGACACCAGGCCATCTTCCAAAATCTTCGCCTCACTGTGGGTGCAGATGCGCTCACACCTGCCTGCTGCCATTCCTGAGCAAGCTCTGCACTGGTGGCACTTCGATCCCGCAGCTGAATCCTCTTTAGGAGACGATCCTGGTGCTTCCTGGATTTTCTTGGACACCCTGAAGCCTTCTTAACAAGAATTGAACCTCTTTTCTTTAAGTTCTTGATGATCCTATAAATTGTTGATTTAGGTGCAATCTTAGTAGCCACAATATCCTTGCCTGTGAAGCCATTTTTATGCAACGCAATGATGGCTGCACGCATTTCTTTGCAGGTCACCATGGTTAACAATGAAAGAACAATGATTCCAAGCACCACCCTCCTTTTAACATGTCAAGTCTGAAATGATCTCAGCAGGTCCTTTAATGACAGCAATAAAATGCAGTGGAAAGTTTTTTTTTAGGATTAAGTTAATTTTCATGGCAAAGAAGGACTATGCAATTCATCTGATCACTCTTCAACATTCTGGAGTATATGCAAACTGCTATTATAAAAACTTAAGCAACTTTTCCAATTTTCAATATTTATGTAATTCTCAAAACTTTTGGCCACGACTGTATATGTAATCAAAACTTGTTTGCATACCCTGCCTAGCCAAAAGAAAAACTCTAAAATCTAAAATTTACAATTCTGCCATCAGGGGAATGTTACGTGGTGCGGTATGGAGAGCCGCACCACGCGATGTTTTTAATTATAAGAGCCCTTATGCTGGGCGTTAGAGTGGGTCAGTGAAATA
Organism: Clarias magur; assembly: GCA_013621035.1. Classification (NCBI taxonomy): domain Eukaryota; kingdom Metazoa; phylum Chordata; class Actinopteri; order Siluriformes; family Clariidae; genus Clarias; species Clarias magur. The sequence continues at coordinate 230,752 of QNUK01000724.1, read as the reverse complement.
GGAGATGGTGAGAGTGCTTTTGATACACACGGGAAGACCTTCGCGTTTGGAGATAGCGTGGGATTATTAATTAAGGAACTTAAAGGAAAATAAATGAAAGTGAAAACACAAAATAAACAGAGCTCCGCCGTCTACGCGAGAACGGACGGGGCTCTGGAAAAAAGAACAAAACTTGTCCTCTCGGGGCGTTCACCCTTACCGAGGATTTTGGGAGAGAGAGAGTTTGTGCTTCGTGCACTAACAAACTGTACTGAGCATGCACGCTGGACTTCTGCGTGCCGCTCTCTCTCTCACTCACTCGCTCTCACCGGCGTCTTAAATAGAGGTTGGGGCTTTGCCTCTGTCCCTAAACAGCTGTCTGTAATTCTCTCCTCTCCTCTTCCTTCACCGGTGCTACCTAAATGATCGCACGAAGTGCGCCGGTATCAGGACCCTTAAATAAACACGCCGTCAGTTGCGGCTCGTTCAGGCTGATTGCCTGACGGCGGCGTTGCCTAGCAACCGTCTGTATAAATGGCCGTGCTTTTACCTGTTCAGAACTCCGCGTGGTAACAGCTTGCAGATCTGCCCGTTTGAACAGTTTAAGCACGGCTCTGCTCCTCGCGCGACCCGCGTCGTTACAGGGAAAAAATATTTAGATATGACAGTGGGCACTATGTATAATGGGTGCATTTCTTCATACCTTTCGCTTCTCCCTCTTGACACGCCCATCACTCTGAACTCACTAGACCATGTGACATTTTTCCATTCTCCAGTCTTTATGCTCCCTAGCAAATTTAAACTTTTTCTGATCAATCTCAAACAAGTGGTTTTCCTATGGCCACACAGCTGTTTAGTCTGTGAGTTCTTATTACATTGTCTGTGTATGAAAATGTTTTTACATTCACTTTTGGTTTTTATTGTTGAATTTTTTTCTTCCTCACCATGTGACTTCATAGACAGTGTAAGTGATTTTGGCGATTTTGATGGTGTTTCCATATTTCAAATCTAATATTTGTTGAAGTTCCCTAAATTTCTAGTAAATATTTTAACTTTACATACAAGTAACACAAAGTGCTTTATTTTTATTATATTTGTCTATTAATTATTGTAGCACTTACTATCACTTTATCATACTTGCAGGCTGTCAGTGTAGTCAATGTTTCTGTGTTTTTTCCCCCTAAAGATCATGTACATGTACTACCTTCTTGGCTGGAGGCTGCACAAGAAATACTATGTAATGCACATGGAAGGGGAGGAACACCTAAAAAATATTGAAGACCAGTTAAAAGTAAGTGTGATTATTCTGTGGTGTCTGCAATACACTGATTTTCATAATCTAAATACTGTAATTGATTTTCTTCTACAGAAAGCCAAAGAAAACACGTATGTTCTGGCTCTAGATGGAGACACGGATTTTCAGCCTTCAGCTGTCATGCTTTTAGTGGATCGACTCAGGTTGTACCCTGAAGTGGGAGCTGCTTGTGGCAGGATCCATCCCACTGGCATAGGTGACTGATTAATAATAATAATAATAATAATAATAATAATAATAATAGAAAGGATTTAACAACATTTTAATGGCATTTTAATTAAATAAGTGACCATAGTCAAAAAGTATGTTTCTTAATATACAGGTATGAATGTGACTGATAATACATGAATAATAATAATAATAATAATAGGAGGGATTTAACAATATTTTATTGCCAATTATAAATATCTTTTCATAGTCAAAAATTATGTTCATACCTGTATATTAGAATATATAATATATACTATATTAAAGTATATTATAGTATATTAAAGACTAACTAATGAACAATCATGCTAACTAAGGAACAATTTATTACATTTATTAAATGCCAGAAAATTGCTGTTATTCTGTTAATTAGTTAAGATGCTGTAATGATGTGGGTGTCAAAGAGGCACAGATATTTTTAAGCTCTTCCTGGAACAACCTTTAATCCCCATTTCATTCAAATAGTTAATTATTGTTTCTGTGACAAAGAAAGCCCAACCTGCCTGGCTTAATGATTACTGACCTTTAGCCCGGACCTCAGTTCTAAGGAAATTCAGTGTGCATACCATCCAAATAGCTCAATCAACAAATGCCATCACATACCTCCTACACACAGCTCTGAGCCATCCGGGCACAAGCACGGGAAATTATTTAAAAATGCATTTTGCTGTAGAGTATACCATTTAACACCAATATTTAAAACCACATACTTATAACCAAGTTTGTGAACCTCACAATTAGTGCATACCTATGTCAGTAGGTTTCCAACCTTCTGACTGGCAGACCACAAACAGTAATGCCTCACCTTTAGCACTAGAAATCTAGAAAAAGGGTTGTTGTCTACTGTAGCTTTACTTATACACCTGTGATTGCATAGCCACTTCCAACTCTATGTCCGTCTTAAAGTTTGCTGGCCACACTCTTGAGTTGGGCCTGATCTCTGATAACAACCACCAGGCCTACCTGGAGGAAACAGCCTTAAAAGCCTTAGAAACTGGTGTCAGGAAAGCAATCTACTTTCTGAACGTCAGCAAAATAACTAAATTGTTAGTAAACTGCAGCATGAAGCAGGAGTGGAATTACCAACCCCTTGAAATCACAAGCCTTCACTGCAGTGAGTAGATATTTTTCATTACCCCTGTGTTCACTCCCCCACCTTTACTATATTTGTAAAAATGTACACCACGTGCATCAGTGGTTTCAAAGATACTGTAGCTAAATTGTTGTTGTTTGTCTTTTGGGTGCTCCCAGCAAGTGGTTGCTGCAGTGGACCACCCTGTCCGCATGTACAAGCTTGGCATAGGTTTTATGCCGGATGCTCATCCTGATGCTACCCTCCCATTTTATACGGGCATGGGACCGGCACTGCATCAAGTGGCTGGGGCATAAGAACTGGCTGGGAATCTAACACTGGCCTTCCACATAACAGGCGAAACAACTTCCACTGAGCCACCAATGCTCATAAAGAATGCTAAATTAAATAATGAATTTACTTTGTATGTTGCAGGCCCTATGGTGTGGTATCAGAAGTTTGAGTATGCTGTGGGTCACTGGCTCCAGAAGACAGCTGAGCATGTGTTTGGATCTGTGTTGTGCAGCCCAGGCTGTTTCAGCCTGATGCGTGCAGAGGCCCTGATGAGTACCAATGTTATGAAGAGATATACAACAAAACCGACTGAGGCTTCCCACCATCTACAGTATGACCAGGGTGAGTAAAGAAAACACAAGGGTGTTGTTGGTCTTTCTGCTGCTCACGACAAGGGGTCGCCACTGTGGACCACCCAGTCCACACATACAGGCTTGGCACAGGTTTTACACCAGATGCCCTTCCTGACACAACCTTCTTGTGACCGGCACTGCATCCAGTGGCTGGGGTTTGGGCATGGGCTGGGAATAGAACCTTCCACATGGTAGGTGACAAACCTACCACTGAGCCACCAATGTCCTTAAAGAAACCAGGTAGTTAAGCAAATTATATTATTCACAAAAAAATCCATAATGTCATAGCATTAGTGTTTTCCAAAGCACATTCTAATTTTATTTACCACATATAACAAACTAAATTAAACATATTGACACCAGTCAGTCAACCACAGACTTTCAAGTTTTTGGATCTGAACTACATATCCTCATTCATAATAGTTTTACACACCTAGTATACCTTGTTAATTTTTGTAAATGTTACCTAGTTCAGCAGGTTTTGTTGTTGTTGTTGTTGTTGTTTTGACTACAACATGGCACACATTGTTCATGATGTTGACAAGTCTGTTGATACACTTACCTAGGAGAAGACTGAAAATGAAATAAAAGGACAGACTAATGCCAAAACATTAAAAACAGGTTCTTTTAGCTCTCTTGGTAAATTAAAGTTAATTGGGAAACTGGTAATGTGTGACATGACCAAGCCCTTGTACTGCTGGCATTGTCTGCAGATTGACGGCTGTCCTTTGTCCCTGTTTTAGAAACTACCAGCCACGACTGTGTTTACTGTTTATTCAGTGCGGTTTATTCAGATTCTGGTGCATCTTGTGTATTCTCGCTCTGTGTATGCAGGTGAGGACCGCTGGCTGTGCACACTGCTCCTGCAGCAGGGATGGCGAGTGGAGTACAACGCTGCATCTGACTCCTACACCAATGCTCCACAGGAATTCAAGGAGTTTTACAACCAACGACGGCGCTGGGGCCCGTCCACCATGGCCAACACTCTGGACCTCCTTTCCACTGGCACTATCACCGCAAAAATAAACCAGTCAATATCACGTCCTTACATTATCTACCAGACTGTCACAATGGTTGCCTCCATCTTGGGGCCAGCTACAGTTTGCCTCATGATTGCAGGTAACAATTTTCGATGCTCTTTAGGTGTCTGAACTATTTTTATTCAGGCCCGGTCTAATTTGAATTTTTGTGCATGGAGTTTCATGTTCTCCCTGTGCTTGTTTCCTTGCACAGTCCAAAGACATGTAGGTTAGGCTAATTGACATTCCCAAATTGCACGTAGTGTGTGAATGAGTGAGTGTATGTGTGTATGTCTGTGTGCCCTGCGATGGATTGGCACCCTGTCCAGGGTGTACCCCGCCATGTGCCCTAAGTCTCCTGGGATAGGTTCCAGGCTCCCCGTGACCCTGAATACAGGATTAAGCGGTATAGATGATGAGTGAGTGAGAGTTTGCATGTTCTCCCTGTGCTTGTTTCCTTGCAAAGTCCAAAGTCCTGAATACTCGATATACTGTAGAAGTGTAGATGATGAGTGAGTGAGTAAGTGTTGTGCAAGTCCTTTGTTTTTGCATTCTATTACACCCTATTTAGCGTGGAAATGCAGCTGTTATCCAGCCTTAACCAACACTATGCTGTAGATTTAATGAACTAAAATTTCACAAAGCATATATTTTTGTCAGCCTGAACCTCAATAATTTTTCTTTCAGTCGCCAGAAATATTTAAAAAGAAAACAATTTTTTTTTATAAAAATACATTTTTATATAACATTTTATTTGAAACAGTTTCATATTAGAGAGATAGTAGAATGTACAAACTGGAGTATATACTTAAAACCAACAAACTTAAGGACTTACTGATAGGAAAGTTTCTATGCACTGCTGTAATATTATCCTAGGGATAATTATTGATTAGGAAAATGCAAATGATAATGTGGGAGTGGAACCATGGAGGTGTTTCACAGTACCACTGAGGTATTGAATCGTACATAAAGAATAGCTCTGGTCAAAACATAGTGAGAACATTTGTTCAGCTTTTCAGTAGAATGCAACTTAAGGTAACAATGTGCTTATTGTGGAAATATGTTCACCTGCACACAGTCCTGGCATGGTAATAAATTGTTAGACAATATGGGTGATATTGGTATGATCAAATTTGAAAAACAATGAAACTGAGCCTATAAGGTGCTCAGCTTTAGTAATAACAAGAACTATAAGAAATATAATTAAAAGTAATAAAAGAAACATAATTACAACTCATTTCCCTATGTTACATAGCTTAATCACACTTTGGTATCATTCACAAATGTTAAAAGCTAAGGCGTAATAATGCTATTTCTCTAAAAAAAAAACAGAGCAAAACAGCGGTGCATTGCTTTTATTTTATTCATTCATTTATTTATTGTAAATTAATCTAGACATATCTGGCATGTACTTCTTGTGTAAAAGTCACCTCTCTTTTCAACAGGAAGCTTTAAATTCATCCTCAAGGTAGACTCCAATGCTGCTCTTGTGATAGCGGTTGTTCCTCCTGCAATCTACATGATTCTCTGCTATTATCTCGGGCACGCAAGATCAGACTTACAAATCAACATCGCTGCCGTCATGAGCATAATCTATGCTTTCCTGATGACAGCAGCCATGATAGCAGTTATAGGTAAGAAAAATCTTTCCTCCACCTTTTAACAACATGCTATGCCATAATATACTGTATAATATAGTTCATTATAATAAACTTTGATGAAAAAAAAATTAACAGAAACTATTTATAGGATACATGTGTTACTTATTTAGACCCCAAGTTCCTCTATCACTGAGCAAAAAAGTTGGTCATGCAGACAAAGTTTGCAACGTTGACAGGAGTGCACAAGTATATGTGACGGAGCGGTCTAGGCTTTTAAAAGAGACAATCAATAACTAAATTAATTCCGATTACGCCACCCCAGATCTAACCCAGGGAAATGTTTACCTATATTACTACAGGATTTTGATGTTAAAAAGGATGTTAAACACAGGTTCGGTCCCTTAGAATAATAGACAGGAGACGTGGGTAATCAACCAACCAATACATCCACTTTATTAATATATAAAAAATCTTCTAAAACAGTTAAAAGACACTTCCACTGAGGCAGATATCAGCCAGCATTCGCCAAGTAAAGAAATTATCCAAAAAGTTACCAGTAGCACACGTGCACCCAAAGAGAGGACGACAAGCATGACGCATCCCCAGCTGCAATCAATCAGCCCCATAAATCGTGTATGCATCGCTCTGATTGGCCAATCGCACTGCCACTCAAAGTGGCTCTGTTGCATATAGTAATTGGAACACAAGGGTTAAACTGAAGTCATGTAATTAGGGAGGTGTAGTGATGCTTATTACAGATGTAAAGCTAGGGAGTTCAGGCATGGCAGAGAGTAAGGCTTCAAAGAATATGTGGAGCAAAGTGAAGGATGGCACAGAGTATATCTTGATGATCAAAAGTTTTTTGTTCTTTACGGGAGATGTAATAAGCTGCAAGACAAAAACAATTGCAATCATAGAGACGTCAGCTGAACTTCTTTGGAATTAAAAGGGATCAGGAGATGAAAAAAATCCAAAAAAACATCTGTTGATTGTATTACCTGGTTATTCAGTACATTCAAGTACAGAAGACAGTTGACTTCATTTTATTGCCACATAATGTTGTTAAGCCTAGATTTGACTCATGAAAGCACATGTCCTTTTGCTGCAAAATCCAATCTTTCCGCTCCCTAGAATTGAATTCATTTTGTTCATGCTGAAATTCTCTTACTTCCACTAATTAACATGAGCCCTTGTTGATCACTGGTTGGTGCTTGTGTAGTTACTATTTTATTTTGGGTGACATAATCATGAAATAAATGTTGGTAAATTTTACACAGTAAATATCAAATAAAAATGATTATTGCATATTGCATTTGCTACTTTAAACTAGATCACGTGGTTAAATCACGTCAGGTCACAAACAAATCTGAGCGCACACACAAAAACCTCATTGAGTCATCAGACGGCACAAATAGCAGAATGACAGGTAAATAGGTCAGAAACTGTGACACATGTACAATAATGCAAACTATGCTGATATTCCTGAATGATATCTTAGCATTTCTTACTTGATGAGCCATAAATCTCAGCATATTGCAAACCTGCCAGTGCAGTCTGCTCTAACATGTTGTGAAGAACAACTGGAGCTGATAAAAATAATCAGTAATTATAATACGTACAGTAATATCCAACATCCAAAGTTTCTCAACTTGCAACATTTTCTGTTTTCAGTAAAATCTGTGGCGGTTTAATGAATTTAAAGAGGGATTTATAATTATTTTAACTTTGTGGTATTTATTTGTGGTCATGAAGAAAAAAAGCTAGCACTGTAAGAGTGCTAAAAATAAAAATATAGTAAATAAATATATCTGAGCAAACTCTAACTGGTACCAGCACGGAAGAGCTAATCCTATTTACGTATGATTGAAAACACCCTGACACTTGATGCAGAGGGGCAACATTCCACAGCATACAGTTGCTGCGAAAAGGGAACAATAGACTATCTGTCAGCATATTCAGTTAAATTATTTGGAATAGTATTAGAGTCAAAATGGGTGTAAGACACAATGTCATTATTGCTTTTAAAAGCCATTCAACGCATGAAAGTATGACATTTGCAAAGTCACGCAAACGAGATCTGTTATTTTAGATAATCCGTATTCTATATAGACTGCATAACAAGCAGTTGAGATGTTTCTTTAGAGTGGATTCCTACCTATTGAGTGTTGGGCTGAGCATTGAATTCTTACTCAGTAAACACAAAAAATCTGTTGAACTATTATCAAGGAACGCATACGCATAAGGTGTGGTAAGACTGTCACATCAGTAATACAGGATAAAGCATTTACAGTATACAAAGTCGGGGTTAGACGAAGTTTAAGAGTGTATTCATAATTGTAGTTTGCTTCTCTTGGTATGGATCAAAACATAAAACAATACATTATTTTTGGTTCGCTAATCCGGGTTCGTTTAGCGTACAAACCAAAAAACACGTCGCATGTGGTTTATATATGGTGGTCTTTTTTCCAGCTGAAAACTCATGAACAGTTTATAAAATGTATTGTTATATACTGACCTGGATCTAGAAGGCAAAAACAGAGCTCCCTATTGCAACTAATGGTTTTATTTTGTGACTTGCAGTCACCAGTGGCGACTCCCTCCCCAACTTTTTATTTATTTATTTTTATTAAAAATAGAGGGCATACATCCATGAGTGTGTCCCAAGCAATCCTGTTATTGCTATTCCTATTGTAATTATTGTAATTCCTATTACAATAATTAATCATTATTAATATAAATAATTAATTATTACGTGTGCTCCTTTGCTCTTGTGTGCTGTCCATAGTGAGTGTCGGTGGATGGTCGTTAAATTTAATATTGAATTTGGCCATGTCAGTATTTTAATGACGTTAGGCATTCATTTTTCCTTTTATAATGTTGGCTGCTTTCAAAACTCATCCAGTGCAGTTCTAACTAATACACATGACATAGCTAGGACTTTTTATCCACTAACTATGCATCGGATGTCACCAGTGGCTGCTTGAGAAAATTTTACATGGGGTGGCGGAGGGGTGGCAATGAAGTTGTTCCAGGGTGGCATGGGAGTGTCGTACACAGGAAGGCTAAAGAAATAAAATAATTAACTAACTAAATATTAGATAAATAAATGAATAATGTTTTACATCTATCATTAACTGCGAATGTTAATTTATTTATGTATGGTGTTCGCACTGTACCATTAGGAAGGTAGAGAAGGACACCTCTGTGTCCTTCTCTCTCCTTCTGTACTTCTCTTAATATTTTCCTCCTCATCAGACCTTTTCAGTCTGAAAACGTTAGCAAGAAATTAACCATATTTTTCTTTTAATTTCCTCATTTTCTTTTTTTTTCTACTGTGAACTACAGTGCTGAAAAAAAATAAGCTGCTCATAACCACATACAGTGCCTTGCAAAAATATTCATACCCCTTAAACTTTTTATACATGGTCAAGGTACAACCACAAACGTACAGTAAATGTATTTTATTGGGATTTTATTTGACAGACTAACACAAAGTCGCACATAATCGTGAAGTGAAAGGAAATGATACAGTATGGATAAATGATTGAATTTTTATTTTTACAAATAAATATTTGAAAAGTGTGGCATGCAGTTATATTCAGCCCCCCTGAGTTAATACTTTGTAGAACCACCTTTCAGAGCGATTACAGCTGCAAGTCGTTTGGGGTATGTCTCTACCAGCTTTGCACATGTACAGAGTGAACTGACATCAGTCAGACTGGATGGAGCTTTTATGAACAGCAATTTTCAAGTCTTACCAAAGACTCTCAATTGGATTTAGGTCTGGACTTTGACAGGGCCATTCTAACACATGTTTAGGGTTGTTGTCCTGCTGGAAGGTGAACCCTCACCCCGGTCTCAAGTTTTTTGCAGACAGATTTTATTATAGGATTGCCCTGTATTTGGCTCCATCCGACTTCCCATCAACTCAGACCAGCTTTCCTGTCCCTGCTGAAGAAACACACAACATGATGCTGCCACCACCATACACGGTGTTCGTTTTCTACTACATACAGCCTTTTATATTAGGCCAAAAAGTTACATTTTGGTCTCATCTGACCAGAGCACCTTCTTCCTAATGTTTGCTGTCTCCTTATGACTTTCTTTCAACAATGGCTTTCTTCTTGCTGTTCTCCCATAAAGGCCAGATTTGTGGAGTGCACAATTAATAGTTGTCCTGTGGACAGATTCTCCCACCTGAGTTGTGGATCTTGGCTGCTTCTCTGATTAATGCTTTCCTTGTCCAGCCTGTCAGTTAACGTGGACGACAGTGTCTTGGTAGGTTTGCAGTTGTGTCATGCTCATTTTTGATAAAGGATTGAACAGTGCTTCATGAGGTGGTTAAAGCTTGGGATACGTTTTTATAACCCTATCCTAATGTTCTCTAACAAACCTCTGAGGGTGTCACAGAACAAGTGTATTTATATAGCTGTATGAGATTAATTTACAGAGGTGGCCTCAATTTACTAATCAGGTGACGGCAATTACTTCATCTGGATTTTATCAGAGTAAAGGGGGTTGAATACAAATGCATACCACTTCACGATTATGTGTCACTATCTGTTGGTCTATCACATAAAATCTCCCAAAATATATTTACATCATGTTGTAACATGACAAAACATACATATGGGAAAATGTGATTTATACTGCACATTACAATAAAGCTATTAGATCAATAAAGATCTAACACAGACTGATTGCGACAGTTGCGTGGTCACATGTCAAACTGTGAAGGAAGTGTATGGAACACACACCTAATGAGTACAACTGCCTTTTTTTTAACCACTTTTATTTACAATGCAAAATGGTTCTATTCTTCTTCATTTCCTTTCTTTTTCTTTTTTTTTATTTTAAATGAACCTCAGTGTCTTGAAACTTAGATCTGGAGAAATGTCTATTCCTGCCATGCTCAAAAAAAGAAGGGGGGAAAAAAAACATGTCCTTAATATAGTGTCAGGCAGCAGGGCATAAATGACCTTGATGAATAATAATCAAAGCTGTAGAGCTGACAAAATTGCAAAATAATACTGACAGGTTTATTAAAAATATTAATAATAATAATAATAATAATAATAATAATAATAATAACACTTACCTGGTCTTTACTGGTTGGGAAAAAAAACTAATTTTAAAATAAGCAAAATTAAGTATTAACCCAGTGAGAATCAGTAAATACACTAAGTTCACCCTCTCATCAATTGCCATGGATAGAGCTTATAGGAAACACGGTTTTAGGAACTGAAATGTTGGGTTGGAAGTTGGTTGGGGACTGTGGGGAAACCATCGAGTGTGTGTGTATGTGTGTCCGTGTAGATCCCTCCTGGATGTCACAGATATACAGCCGCCCAATGAAAGCCTCAGGTACAGTCATCATTATAGAATGACGTTTGGAAGCTGACCAAGACCCACGTTCAAGCTGTTTCTGTTTGCCTGTTTGGTGCGCACTCTGATTAGTGCAAACTGCACTAACAGAGCAACCAAGGCAGGGTTTGTTTGAATCTAACGAAACGTGTCAATTGTGAACACACCCTAAAACAGGGCAAGAAGTGAAGGGAAGAAATAGTCAGAACTTGACTGAGGTTAGGACAGAGCTCAACCATACACTCAGATATACACACGGTAAACCCTAATGCTCAGAGTAATTAAACTCATTGAGTGCTGTTGACTTAAATAATTGCAATTACAGTAGGTCAAATTAATAGACCTTTTTGAGTATTCAGAACTTTTTGGTATTTATGAGTTGGTAAAAATGACACTTTTCAAGTTAGTTGAACAAATTTGATATTCTAAGTAATCGTAAGTACTTAAGTAACAGTAACTGTCACCTTAATGTTCCACCAATGTATAATCTATAGAGCAGTGGTGGCTCTGTGGTCAGTGTTTCGCCTCCCATGGGTTTGATTCCCAGGCTGGATTGTCTGCAACAATTTATTTGATTTGCAACAAGTTTAACAAACTCAAAAATTGAAGGTTCTATTTATTTAAAATTGGAAACATCATTACTTAAAAAATTGATGCAACTGATTACCTCAACTATTTTGAGTTTTGACAACTTAATCGGGTTTACAGTGCAGTAATATACACTCACACTGCAAACAACTAGAAACAGTCAACAACATTTTACTTAAATGCAACAGTTACAGTCTGGAATGCACCGTGGTGTAGTGGTTAGCATGTGATCTCCAGGGTTGAAGCTACAAGTCCCAGATCCAGTCTGTGTGCATTGAATTCTCCACGTGCTTGGTGGTTTTCCTTTACTTAGTAGTACTTTCTCCCACAATCAAAAGACATGCAGGTTATGGATTGGCACCCTGTCCACTGTATACAGTACCTCACCTTGTGCCATGAGTCTCCTGGGAAACCCCCGAGACGCTGGGGGTAAAGCGGAAAAGGCGATGAGATGAGAGAAATGAAAAGAATCAACAGTTCCTCATCTGTTACATACTTTGTCAGTAGAGGGCACAACTGCATTATGCAATAAGTCACCTCGCCATTGCAAAAAAGGGCAAGAGGAAGAAAAGTGCTGACACAGCTGAGAAAACAAAGGTTTGATGCTACCTTATGTAGTTTTTTTTTTTAAGTAAACCACACATTGCTGCCACCTGCTGGCCTTTAATATGTGCAGTACTAAAGTATTAAGTTGGCAGGCGATGGATGGATGGGTGGGTGGGTGGATGGATGGGTGGGTGGGTTGTTTGGATGGGTGGGTGGGTTGGTGGGTGGGTGGGTGGATAGATAGATAGATAGATAGATAGATAGATAGATAGATAGATAGATAGAAGATAGATATTTCCTGCCAATGTGTAACATCTTACTCTGCAGGGGTATTTTTTGTTTTAAATTGTACAGGTGTGGCCAAAACATTTAAGAATGACACAACTGTAATTTTGCCCAAGTCACTTACAGTAGTTATCACCTTTGCCTTATGGCAAGGTGCTTTATTATGCTTAAAAAATGCCACCAAACTGTTCTTGGATAGGTAGGAGAAGTTCGCGAAGGATGTTTTTGTACCTCACTTTGTGTTCCTAGGCAAAATATGGAGTGAGCCCCACACATGAATGGTCTCAGGACGCTTTACTTTTGGCATGAGTAAACGGAAGCACGATGGTAGCACTCACCTTTGTACATTTCAATTAGGCGGCAGACTGATATTCTACAAAATTTACAGGGACTGGACTATCGAGGATTAGGGTGAAGTCATTTTCTCTGATGAATCCCCTTTCCAAATGTTTGGGCAAACAAAAACACAGAAATTCTGACAAATTTGAAAGAGAAGGGTCAATACTGCAAATATTGACTCTTTGCATAAACTTGATATAATTGTCAATAAAAGCCTTTGATGCTTATGAAATGTACACCATAGTAACATCGGACAAAAACATCTATAAAAACATTTCGAGAAAAAGGCATATATTTCACCATGAATTATTCATTTTTATCTGACTTATCGTCTCTTTGATTCCATTTTGCTTCTTATGTTTAGTCACATCTATGCTTTAAAATACTGTATATTTTCAACAAAATAAATAATCTGATACATATATAATTTTTGGGGGTTGCTGTGATCATGTTTGCTTAAAAATATTTTAGTATTTTTTTTTTCCCAACAACTTATTCTGCCGTGCAATAATATAGGGCTAATAATGCTAGATTAGAGTTGTCATTCCACAGATTTTATTCCAAACTCTATCTTTTCTGTTTTTTTACCATAAACTGTGATTTTGTACATATTTCATACCAGAATTTGAATGTAACTGCTCTGATCTGTGTTTCTGCATATTGTTTAGGGGACATGGTAAACCAGCAGACTTTTGTGACCCCAAGTGGCTTGTTCTTGATTGGGATAACCATCATGTATGTCACTACGGCTCTTCTTCATCCTCACGAGTTCCATCTTATTGTATTTGGCTTCCTTTATTTCATCTGCATTCCAAGTGGATACCTGCTGCTGGCGATTTACTCCATGGTCAACATGAACAACGTGTCCTGGGGCACGCGTGAATCTGCCAGCCAGACCGGCGGACCTGAGGAGAAAATCCAGAAAGTAGTCAAATGTGAAAAGCTGCTTAAAATATGTGGATACAAGTTTAGCTTTCAGGTGAACAAAGAAGAAAAGGTGATATGTGCCGCACCAGAGAATGCATCTCAAGCCACAGCTTTGAATGCTGAAACTAAAGCGCCCGTCCAACCTAAAGAAGAGTAAGATTTATTAACTAAAATATTTACAATTCAATGTCTGTCAATGTCATCACAACTATAAGTGATGTACTTTTAATGAATCTAATCTCTTTTTTCTGTTCCAGACCTTTCAATAAGAACTGTGAGTACACATATTGTACATTTTGATCATACTAAATTTGTAGTTGGGCTAGGGATTGATAGCATTAACTATATATTTTTTTTCAGAAGATTAATTTGTTTGTACGATTGAAATGAAGCATTCATGTCCATGCAAAACAAAAAGGGCCCGGGAACATTTGGGAACATGTTGCATTGTGGGTTGTGTTGGCCGTGCTAAAACGAAAATAAAACATGATAAAGAGAACAGAATTTATCACTACCAGTTGTCAAATGAAACTGAACTGGACACATTGAACAAAATTAGAGCCAGAGTATAAGACAAAATGCTTTATGCATTATGTCTCAGCTTTACTTTCTTCTGTAAATACTGAAGTGCAACATGGCCACTAAATGCAGCAAGATTAGTAAATAAAGTGCGGGGGAAAAAAGGTTTATTATAGACTGTTTAAGCATATAGACAGTATAAACACAAACTGTGTAAAAAAAATAAATAAATAAGTGAAACTCTGAAAATTCAGTTTATTTCATTTTGCTGTCAAACTGTTCATAGATGGATGGATGGATGGATGGATAGATGGATAGATGGATAGATAGATAGATGGATAGATAGATAGATAGATAGATAGATAGATAGATAGATAGATAGATAGATAGATAGATAGATAGATAGATAATGATTTACTTTGTTTAATAATACATATTTCTTTCACAGTTTTTATTCAACAGTTGACAGAAGCCTCTGGTGAACTGGCCCTAAGGGAGTACAGTTTTAATTTGGTGGGTATCAAAATGTTTTCCCTCAACTGCAAGCATTTATGCATATATATAGATGCAGGTAGTTCCTTAAGTGCCTTATTTCGTAACACAAATATTCTTTTACTGTACTGTGTACTCCACTACTAAACTAAAAACTGTTTTTTTTTTACACTCCTTTTATTCTGTAATACGTTTACCTCATTTAAATATTAGGGCATATTCTGTGATTTATAGCATACAACATATAACAAATAATCCCAAATAAATCAATTTCAGTTCCATACTTCAAATTATGAAGACGTTCAAGAATGACAAGTATGAAAAGCATTGTGTGCTTTATAAAATTAGGTATGCGAATAATGTGAAACCAGTATAGTCCTATAACCTTACTGGAATGTTACACTGTTTATCACTCTGCTCATGCAAAAATCCACTACTGCAGTGCTAGCACCATAGTCAGAAGAAATGCAAGCAATACTTTAACAAAATATATGCTCTGACCTAAAATGTGAAAGTATTTAAAACTGCTGTAAAATCATGTAAACTTTAAAAAATAGCCAATAGCTCAGAAAATATTGTATTGTATAAATATTGTAAACTTTTTGTTTATTTATACTTATTAGGAAGAAGCTAAATTTTGGAAGGACCTCATTGAAGAATACCTAAAACCATTAGTGACTGATAAAAAAAAGGAACAAAAAGCCAAAGAAGATCTAAAAGACCTACGCAACAAGGTTTGTCAGTGGGAAATAAAAAAGAGCATATTCTTATATATGTATATTATATATTTTTATTTATTATATACTAATATGCTACTGTGCTATGATATTAATTTGTTTCATGCTAATTTATTAACCTCAACTTTATGGCTTATATTTTTCATATGCTTCTTTTTCACAATTAAATTAAAATGAAAAATACAGTATCAAGTATGTTTAAAATTTATTTGAACAAATTGAGAAAAATTATAATGAGCAAGTTGAATGACATAAAAAGTTCAGTGCATTTTACATATAGTAATCTATACTGACAATATTTTTCTTCATGAAATTTTCATATTGTTTGTTCAGTAGTATAGCATGTTGTATAACTAATTACTGGTAAAGGCCTAATAAAGATCACCATATTTAGGATTATTTGAGAAATGACTTAACATAGTAATGTAGTCTAATCCCATATATTCTCTTTACATTTTCAGGCAACTTTTGTGTTTTTCATCTGTAATGCTCTGTGGCTTGTGGCCACTTTCTTTCTGCAAATCATTGGCTCCTCGGTGAGCATCCAAATGCCAAAGGTTTATGCCAATGGAACTGTTGATCCCAATGCAAAGATATATATCGATCCTATTGGACTGATGTTCCTCATCAGTTTTGTTTTCCTCTTCGTTATCCAGTTTTTAGCTATGTTGTGGCACAGGTACCTAAAATATGAATATATGTTATGCTATTATAAATATATTATGTGAGATTGTTTTATAACTTCAAATGATATATCATTTGTATATGTATGTTTTTTTAGAATCCAGACTTTTATCCACTTCATTGCTTACATTGGGACTGAGGATGTGGTTAACAGGAAATTGAGAAAACACTCTATGTCACTGATCACTGAAGTTCATGAAGAAAATGTGAGGGTTTTTACCCTTATTTTTTGTTTCTTATTTATAGTAATTATCAGAATGAACTGAGCTGTAATTATTTCATGTGTAGTATGTTTGTTAACCAACATTCATTCACTTACTTAATTTTCTTTTCAGAATTTCCTTTAGGAGAAAAATTTGAATTGACTAAAGGCCAGTAAGGAGATGTGAGACCTTAGACTGCAAAATACCTGGTTCCTGGGAAGGAAAAGATTGTTACCACTTGGGGTGGACTGACAGCAAAAAAGCAGGCGAGAAGCTGCTATCAAGAAGCCCCAAATTGACAAAAACATATTTATTTATGTATTATGTATTTATAATCATTAAAACCAATAAACCAACCAAATAAATAAATAAATCTGTGGATGTGTATTCGTGTTTGGCTAAGGAATGTGGAACTTATTTACCAAAGTTTAACTCAAGCTACAGTGCTTTTGAATGAGTTTATTAAAAAATGAGTTTTTTCTACAATCTGTCTTTTTATCATCTCAGCCTTCTGTGGCCTTTCCTCTCTTCTCTATCCCACAACTGTTTGTTTTTGGTCTATGTATCTAACTTCTCATTTAGACGAGTAATTAGTTATAATTCATCAGTAAGACAATATAAGAGAGCAAAAACATGCATATATATATATCAGTATATATATATATATATATATATATATATATATATATATATATATACATAATTTACATTTAATTGTATTGATCATTGGCAGATGGCATAGTAGCATACATTGTGGCCTTGCATGTCCAGGGTCAAGGATTCGATTCTCACCTCAGTTCTGTGTACAAGCTCAGTTTTCCCACAGTCCAAAGACACGCAGATAACGTTAAATGTCATTCTCAAATTGCCCAGTGTGTATGTGCACCCTGCGATGGATTGCCACCCTGTCCTGGGTGTACCCGCCTCATGCCTAATGTCTTATGGGCTGAGCTCCAGGACCCCGCAATCCTGTACACAGGATAAGCGGTATACATGATGAATGAACGATTGAATGTTCAGTGGCATTAGCGGTTAGGTCAGAAAGTTAGTTGTTAAATAATCAGCCAAGTCAAATTCTTATATTTGTCCATATTACGCAATTTCTCACTGTTTATATAACTGTTTTGTTCACACTACTATTCACTCACTTTTAGTTGCACCCATGTTTGCCTAGTATTGCTATGATCAGCACTAGAGGGGAATTATGGTACTTAATCCATAACAAAAGCACAGCCAATCTGCTTAGCTGGGATTCAAACTCATGGTCTCCAGATAATAACATGAGTGCGTGTCTGTTGCACCACTCAGGAGCACTTGCAAAAACTGACATTAATTGTCCAGTTCAAGGCAGAACAGAACTGGCCTAAAACTTTCGACGTTTTAAAACTTAAGACAAAATAGATTTGGGAAATGAAAACATGTTTATTACATTTATCTTCAACTTTGAATTTATCTGTGATTGTGTTTAAAATATAAAAAAGTCTATGGTTAATATGTTGTAAATACTACATCATGTTCAAACAATGAACAAACTAAATTTCTAAATTAATGAATGAAAAAACAAGCAAACATATATACAAGTGTAAATCTTTTCAAATATACCTGATAAATTGACAAACTGACACATATTACAATCTTAAATCACCTTACTGCTCAACTGGGATGGTGTTTCTTTCTTTCTTTCTTTCTTTTAAATGGTTCCCACACTTAGCATGCATAATTTAGTTCTCAGCAATACAGTACCTTAATTTCAAAGAAAAGCCTGTCCAGTTGTCGATTTAAGATGTGCCCACAGTTTGACGCATACGCAGTACACTATCAAAACTACGGTTTGTAATCTGGCACATAACTTCCCTTCTACTCAACATTTTAATGTAATTTATGTAGCATGTTTATCTGCATTCAAGTCCTTAAGTATTGCCAAAGTTTCATTAAATTCTGTCCAACCAGTTTTGCATGATGTGATACTGTAACATAATCTGGCTGGACAGATATACAGACAGAACATATTCTGAGACTGGTTTCAGGTCCTCCAATGTATGAATCATAAATATATCATTGAAAGGGCAAGTCCTAACCAATGTACAGGAAAAAAAATTGCTTTTACTGTATTTATATAGATAAGCCATTTATTCATTCATTCTCTATACTGCTGATCCTGTACAGTACAGAGTCATGAGATGGGAATCATCCCATCACAGGGAACACACACACACACACACACACACACACAAAAAGCTATGAGAAATTTAGGATCGCCAATAAACCTAACCTGCAAGTCTTTGAACTGTGGGAGGAAACCAGAATGCCCAGAGGAAATCAGCCAAGCACAGGCAGAAATCCATGCACACAGACTCGATGCACAAAGCAATGCCTTGACCCTGAAGATGTGAAGCCACAACACCACCATGCCGCAGTAATAAAACAATTAAAGATTTTTTAAAAACTATTTTAACATTTATTTTAACTTTTTTCATTGTATTCTATTTCATGATTGTAGCTATTTAAATCTTATTTTAAAAAAGGATTATTTTTTTCAGGATTAATAATATTAATAATGGATAATTAAGGGCTGAAGAACTGCATGGGTGGTGTACTTTTTCAAAGTTAGAATCTTTAAACTTGTGAATGTGCTTTTCTGTCTCAGTGGATAAGATCAACTGAAATTTAAAGTTGACATCTTATTTCCTATTGCTTTATTAAGATCCAGATTTTTATATAACAAGAGAAACTAACCCAGGCATTTTAATTTAGGGTGTTTTCACACTGGGGTCTGGGATCAATTCATCCTGCTCATCATTATTTCCTTCCCAGACTTTCGCAGTAAAATACGTCACGCTTAAATTAATTCATGTGCAAATTTACTGAGGTATTTCCTAGTTTTGTGCTTTTAATTGAAATTTTATTTCATTCACATGCGTACATATAACAGTTGACCTGTGAATTGAAAGGTTGGAGTGATTATTTTTTTAAATCGTTTGTAGCCATTTAAAAACTATGGGAATTACATTCTGATGAAGTACCGTCATGTGTCAGAATCTGCTGCCCATGTTAAAACTGAGTATTTGCAGTCTTATGTCCATTTGGATAATGTAGGACAGACCGGTATAACGATCTGTTTTTTCTACCGGTAGGAAATTCTGACAAGTAGGAAAAACTGAAGAAAAAAAACACCATGACCAGTCTGTGAGAATGCAATCGTTCCAAATCATTCCGCACATGGGAACGAATCCCTGGACCGATTACAGAGGTAGTCTCGGGAGTCTCGCAGAACATAAGTACGTGCTCGTGCTCAAAAGAGGAAGTGACGTAATTTCAATTCGACCCCGTACACAAACAAACGTGGCTGCTGAAGAATCTTTGTGAAGTAATGCCGAAGTACAGTATTTGCTAGAATTTTAGATAGACGAAAATATCCAAAGATAATCGGACACTACACATAGAAACCCCGGAAGTATTTACGGAAGTATCCGTAAGTATTTAGGCGCGCGCGCGTACAGCAGCACTGAGCAATGTCGTGCAGAGTTAAACACACTTCGGCTCGAGCAGCACACAGCGCGCCGTGCGATACTGAAGTGAGAAAAGATAAACAATAGGATAAAACCATCCAATGTGATCAAGTCGGAACCCACAACAACATTTGCCTTCATCATCCGAACCGGTGTTCTATATATTCATCATTATTTCCTACCCAGGCTTTCTGCGCATGCGCATTAAAAATACGTCACGTTTTGCTATCTTAGCGTCCCGCCTATAAATTCATTCATTAGCGATTTACCTGAGGTTGTTCATAGTTTTGTGCTTTCACTTCACATTTTACTCGATTCACATACCTATATTTAACAGTTGGCCTGTGAATTGAAGTAGTAGGTAGTAGTGAACTTTTTTTTATCGTTTGTACGCTGTTAAAACTATAGGAATAACAATCTGATTAAGTGCCGTCATGTGTCAGAATCTGTTGCCCATGTTAATGAGTATTGCATTTTATTTATTTATTTGCAAATTTGCAATTTTTTGTCCATTTTGGTATTGTAGCACAGACCGGTATACCTACCTTTAACTAACTTTTTTCTACCGGTAGGAAATTCTGAGAAGTAGGAAAAACTTAGTTAAGATATGTTTATGTATGCTATTTTAGTATTTAGTTAATCCTTTGGAATATAGACCACAGGATATGTGAAAACCTTTGATTTCAGACGCTATTGGGTTTTGTAGGGGGAAAATGGAGTTGGCTTTCACATGCAGTAGTTGTCGCGTTCATCAATTCTTACCCACTAGAGGGCACTGTTTCTATCTCTACATAACTGTTCAGAATTGGGGTCAGTGGCCACCTACAAAGAGATTTGTGGTATAAGACAAATACCATTCAGGTGAGTTGATTTTTAATGTTTTTCGCATTTTTAATGTGAAAATGTAAATAACTAGTTTGTCTTTAATTTGTTTTCCACACAATAAAATAATTATTATCATTAAAATTATGAAGGGAGAAGTATTATTTATTTATGTATTTTTTTAACTATGCTACAATATGTGGCTGCTAGTGTTGCCATTAATAAACAATGTCAGTTGGGGATGGTTGTCACGTCCCTTTTGAGGGTTGGTAGGTTGTTGTCAAATACTTACTTAACTGACTACTTTTCTGTCATCCAGCTGCTGACATGTATTTGCCTTCTTTTGAAGTCCTCAATCTAGCATAGACATGCAGTCCACAATTATGTCCCTATCTGCACAAACTAGGTAGATAATTGTTTCCTGGGTTTTTAACAAGACCATGTTGCTGTAAATCAGACCCTGAGAGGGTAATAGCATTGGATGTATCAGGGACTTTTTCAGGTACAATGTGGACAAAGGGGCAGAAGTACACAAACTCAGTACTTAAAAGTACGAATACTTGCCTAATTACCTCACTACAAGTAAGTATATAATACATAATTGTGTCATCATTGTGGGCCCTCTTATTCTTCTAAAAAAAAAAAAGTTTTTTTTTCCCAGTATCCAGGACTTTTTGGGGGTCTTAACATGCTCAACAGGTAAAAATTAGCAGACAGATTGGAATCTGCTGCAATTAGGATGCCAGCTTCACTCCGGGTGTGTCGAAGCAGCTAGATGTTCCTTTGACTACAGTTCCACATACATTATTATTCAGAAATTTAATATCCATGGGACTGTAGCCAACCTCCCTGGATGTGGCTGCAGGAGGAAAGGAGGAAAATTGATGACAAATCAAAGAGATGGGTAATCCGAATGGTAACAAAAGAGCTCAGAAAGACTTCTAAAGAGACCCAAGGTGAACTTCATGCTCAAGGAACATCAGTGTCTGATCGCACCATCTGTTGTTGTTTGAGTCAAAGTGGACTACATGGGAGATGACTAAGGAGGACACCATTGTTAAAATCAAATCATAAAATAGCCAGACTGGAATATGCCAAACTACATGTTGACAAGCCACAAAGCTTCTGGGAGAATGTCCTAAGAACAGATGAGACACAAATATAAATTTTTGCCAAGGCACATCAGCTCTATGCTCACAGACGGAAAAATGAAGCATATCAAGAAAAGAACACTGTCCCTACTATGAAACATATAGGAGGCTCTGTTATGTCCTGGGGCTGCTTTGCTGCATCTGGCACAGGGTGTCTTGAATCTGTGGAAGTTACAATGAAATCTCAAGACTATCAAGGGATTCTAGAGAGAAATGTGCTGGCCAGTGTCAGAAAGCTTGGCCTCAGTCGCAGGTCATGGGTCTTGCAACAGGACAATGACCCAAAACACACAGCTAAAAACACCCAAGAATGGCTAAGAGGAAAACATTGGACTATTCTAAAGTGGCCTTCTATGAGCCCTGACCTCAATCCTATTGAGCATTTTTGGAAGGAGCTGAAACATGCCGTCTGGAAAAGGCGCCCTTCAAACAACTGGAGGAGCTTGCTCATGAGGAGTGGGGCAAAATACCTGCTGAAAGGTGCAGAAGTCTCATTGGCAGTTACAGGATTCGTTTGATTGCAGTGATTGCCTTAAAATTTTGTGCAACAAACTATTAAATTAGGGATACCATCATTTTTGTCTAGGCCTGTTCCATGATTTTATTTTTTTTTAATAATTCTGAAGCATGGTTGAAAAGGAATGTCTGATTTTCATTGGTTAACAATCATAGATTTCTTATTTATTATTACTTTTGTCAGATTAAAGTTATTTCTGTGACCATTGTGAGCTTTTCTTTCATTGACTGAAGTCCACCAACAATTTTATCCACGTGTGTATGTCCCCTGTAAATTCATGTGTCCACTGTTCCCACTGTCTTTCTGGTGTACCCGGGCAGCAATGGTACAGGTGCTTGGGCTCGCTCACCATAGCTTGCATCTATAAATTCATCTATCCATCCATCTTCAACAGCTTATCCAAAATCGGTTGTTGGGGGTAGCAGTTTCAGCAGGGAACTCCAAACTTTCCTTTTCCCAGCCACGTCAGCTAATTCTGTCTGGGGTATCATTAGGCATTCCCGGGCTAGTTTGGAGATATAATCTCTCTACCTAGTCCCTAAGGAGGCTGGGGACATCCTTACTAGATGCCTGAATAACCTCAACTGACTCCTTTCCATGCAAAGAGCAGCATTTCCACTATGAATTTCTCACAGAAGAGCTTCTCATCTTATCTCTAAAAAAAAAGTCAGCTACCCTTTTGAGAAAACCCATTTTGGCTGCTTGTATTCACAATCTTGTCTTTTCAGGCATGACCTAATGCTCACGATCAAAGGTGGAATTAATATTGACTAGTAGATATAAAGAGCTTTGCCTTTTTTTTTCGTAACACGTGGTGCTGTAAAGCAACTGAAATACCACCCCAGCTGCTCCGGTTCTCCAGCCAACCACACACTCCAATGTCCCATCACTTGTAAACAAGACCCCTACATACTTGGCATAATGACTCGCTCACTACAGGAGTAAACAATTCATCAATTTCCTGTTGAGATCCATGCCCAGAGATTTTGAGGTAATGATCCTCATCCCCACCGTTTCACACTCAGCTGCAAATGATCTAACAAGAGCTGCACGTCACAGACTGATGATGATGACAAGAGAACCACATCATCTGCAAAAAGCAGCAATGCCTTCCTCTGCCCACCAAACTGAATATCCCTTTCTTCCATGGCTGTATCTTGATATCCTGTCCTTGAAAATCACAAACAGGATTGGTGGCAGATGCACCCACTGGAAACAAGTCTGACTTATTGCTGAGTGCCCGATCACAGCCCTTACTTTGGGCATAAAGGGATTGGATGGCCTTGAAAAGTGACCACATAATCCCGCTGTAGCTCCCACATAAAATCCCAGGTGGACCTGATCATACACCTTCTCCAAATCCACAAAACACATGTAGACTGGATGAGCATATTCCCAAGTCCCTCTAGGATTCTTGCAAGAGTAAAAAGCTGCTCCGTTGTTCCCCGACCAGGAAGGAATTCATATTGATCCTCTTCAATATGTGGTTCAACAATAAGCCAAATCCTCCCTTCCAGCACCTTGGAGTACACATTCCCAGGGAGGCTGAGTAGTGTGATGTCCCTGTAGTTGGCACAGACCTTCTGGTACCCATTTCTGAAGAACGGGACCTCCACTCCAGTCTGCCACTCCTTAGGCACCGTCCCTGACTTCCATGCAATGTTGAAGAGGCATGTCAAACATGACAGAGCCATCCTCCGAGCCTGCCGGTGCCTTGCAACTGCCTCCAGAGTCCCATATCCCTGAAGGCCTCCTTTTTCAGTCAGACAGTTTCCCTGACCACAGGTGTCCACCATACTGCCCTTGGCACCCAGGACCTTAAGACCAAAACTCACAGCTGCAGCTTCAGCATTAGAAGATTTGAACATTGACCACTCTGATTCCATGCATCCAGCTTCCTCAGGGATGCTGGAAAAGCTCTGCCAAAGGTGGGAGTTGAAGACCTCTTGAACTGGGGCTTTCCCTATTCACCTGCACTACTCATTTGTGCTTCCCAGGTCTGTTCAGGGTCCTCCCCAGCCACCTGACCCAACT
Source organism: Clarias magur (assembly GCA_013621035.1). Classification (NCBI taxonomy): domain Eukaryota; kingdom Metazoa; phylum Chordata; class Actinopteri; order Siluriformes; family Clariidae; genus Clarias; species Clarias magur. The sequence continues at coordinate 206,195 of QNUK01000724.1, read as the reverse complement.
CACCTCCAGATGATTAGCTGAAAGCTCCGTCCCTCTCTTCACCTGAGTGTTCAAGAAAAATGGCCTCATGTCAGATGGTACAATCACAAAAACAAAATAAAACCTTCAGCCTAGAGTGGTCTGGTACCACACTTATGAGCATCCCTATGCTCAAACATGGTATTCGTTATGGACAATCAATGACTAGCACAGGAATCTAGTAACATAACATAGCTCAGGTTTAGAACAGGGAGGCCCTAACTCTCAATCATTTTATTTAACAAAATGAACATATAAATGAATAATGAATAAATAAATGCACAATTCACCAACTGTGTTCAGATGATTTAAGTTCATGAAATCTTGTAAGAGATTTAATTTACAAGAGATACAAGATTACAAGAGAGAAATCATTTTAGGCCACTTTATTTAAATCGGATTCAGTTTAATATAGGAGATTTTAAAATGACTGACAGCTTTAATGATTATAAAATATGCTTTCTTTACCCAGTTTGTGTAATTTCATTCTCAATTTTAAGAAGAAGCTTTTTTTTTTGTTCATTAGACTTTATGGTTTCACCCACTGTACTTGCTTACAAAAGGGAAAAAAATAGATTTGCCATAATGCCATAATAGTAATTTGATGATTTGTGCGTGCGTGTGTGTGTGAGAGAGAGAGAGATTTTTATTTTACTCTTATAATCCTCCCCAGATGAAAGACATGGATCAAATGATAGTTTTGACAATTGTATATTTAAATGCTTCTGTTTTGTTTTGATAGCAATTTGATTTAATTAAGCTTATATTTTGTTAATAAAACTGTTCTTAAAAATGTAACATATTTCATATGTAATTTTCCTACAATTTGACCACTGGCTGTAGTGGTTTTTGAAAAATCTAGTTTATGGCCCCCTGCTAGATTTTCATTAAATCTATTATATAAACTTAAAAAAATTATTACAAATATTAGATTTTTTCCTATTAAAATAATAACATATGGACATGGTTAATAGCATGTTGATAACATGGTTAATCACTCAATGGAATGCCTTTTTTTTTTTTTTTTTGCTTTTCTCCAGATGCACTCATGGACCATAATGAATGAATTCCAGTACAGCACATGACAGCTAGTTATGTTAGTTTTGTCATAAACTGCTCACCTGAAGCTTGTCTAAATATTTTCTCTGCAACCTCATATTATTAGCTCACTTCTCACACGAATCCTGGTAAATCACTCAACCAGCCTATGTCTACTGGGTTGATATGTGAAGGTTATTTTCTTTTTTTTCCCTTAGAAGGTATTTACAGTACAGTTATACTGAACCTCTGACACATCTATCTAAAATGATTTGTAATAAACCTGGGCCCGTATTCACAAAGCTTCTTAGAATTCTCTCAAAGAGCTCCTATCTTAGCTTAAAAAGTCCTAGCTGGGAGTCCTAGACTAAAAGTGATTTAGGAAACTTTTTAGAGCAACTCTGGGTAAGGAAAGTACAAAAAATTTTAGCTTAGTGAGGGGGGGTGTGGTTGACCCCGTTGCTAGGGATGATGCAGCAATTCAAAGATTGTGATTAGTTAAAAAATAACCTCTGACCTCTGCAAAGTTTTTTGAAATGTGCTCTTTGCGAAAACAGACTACATGATAATAGAACCAACAGTGAAATCATAATTTTTGTATATGAAGAAATCATATAATAATGAGTACAGTCTACTTTATGCAAAGTTTCTAGGCTAAATGTCTTAAAGATAATTAAACAGCTAAATGTTGAAAATGTGTCGACTTTTGAAGCAACCAATTTCCACACAGTAGTTACTATATTTAAGTTCTCACATTTATTTACCGTACTGTTTTTATTACTTGTGATCCATTTTAGATTGATGGGAGCAAAATGTTTCAGCTTTTACAATTTACATGATTACGGGACAGTCTGTTTAATTTCAATCCAAGAGAGATGGAAGGAAGTAAAACATCAAGAAAACCAAATTGGACAGAAAAGCAGTGTTTACTTTTAGATTTTCATTCACTGTTTGGAGAATATTTCTTCCTTCCACCATTTTGCCCTCTGCTATAGAAACTCTTAAGCCTCTTAAAAGTCCTTCTCTCTACTCTTAACAAATTTTTACCTTAGGAGCTGTTTTTAGGGCTAAGATGTTTTGTGAATAATTTTTTATCTTTATTAAGATTTAATCCTAAATTTAAGGAGAAATTCTAAGAAAATGCCCTAATTCTAAGATTTTTCTTAGAATTTCATCACTAGGAGCAACTTTTAGGCTTAAGAAGCTTTGTGAATACAGGCCCTGATGTTTGGCCAGTGGCACATAGGTAAAGTTTTTTTTTTTTTTTTTTTAATGTGTAATCTGAGTGTGTGTCAGAACCAGGGTTGCCATAGATCAGTGGTGACGAATGCGCGGCTCGCGAGCCGCTTGTGCGCCTTCACTGCTTTTTTGTGGCTCTTCAATCTATCCACATCGCAATTTATTTTTAAAATATCAAAACATAATTTTGCAATAAAGGGGTATGTATTTAAATGCAATTGCCGAAACAAATTAGAATTTTTTTGTAAAAAATTTTTTTTTTTTTTTTTTTTACACAACCTCTCACGCGATTTACGTTAGCCAGTTGACTAACACGATTGATGTGAAGTTCGTTAGTAGCCTGTCAATCTTCATGACATAGTCAGGGAAGCGTACAGCTAAGCGCAAATACGAAGATAAGCACAGAATATTTTTATCTGTACTTCGTAAACACAAGGTGAGGACACTGAAATGTCAGTCAGAAAATCAAACTTTTCCAGCTTAGTCACAATTTTTGTGTTATATAATTAGGTGTATAAGTTGTGATACTGTTGTTTGCACATCTGTTGTGTGGCTCTTTGCAGTAATCGTTTTTTTTTTTTTTTGGCTCATTATGGCAAACAGGTTCGCCACCCCTGCCATAGATGATGCATATTAGTCCCTATGAATAATGTGACTTTTACAGATCTGCTGATCTACTGTTCTGTGCTGTGCTTCACAGAATATCCGCCAGATGGCACATGGAAGGACTTTATCTAAAAGCCAGACCAAATTGCTCCTTCACTGTTCTTAATTCGGGTTGCTTAAATATGCTTATACTGTAGATACGTAGGTTACATTTTAAAAGTATCTGATAAATTACAAACATCATGTAATGTTGTAAAATATATATATATGATACAGTATGTTAGTATAAACATTGAAAAACCTATTTACACATGATGTAAAGTGTAAAGCAAACACAACTATTAATTTATTGTGTATAGTTGACTTCATTCAGTTGTTTAAGTTGAAAAATATAAGTGAAAAATAACGTGCCTACCGGCTCACTATTATTTTCTGTTCAAATTTAAAGATGTGCACGTCTGCGTGCATAAAGACGAAGTACAAGAATTGTTTATAATAAGTTAGCCTAAAACAATATTGTTTCCAATGCTGAAGCAAACATGAATTTAATTGTTTTACAATAGATCTTTCATGATAAATGTGTGTATATGCGCTTTAAATTATGTCCTAAATTCTGCTTTAAAATTCATAATAAAAAATTTTCTACTATATAAAGTTTGTTTGTTAGTTTTTATAATGTCTTAACAGGGACCAAACAATGAAAGACATGGCAATAAATTGTCTTAAACTTTTATTTCATTTCCTGGTAGTAGGCTATCTGATAGTGTTAACTATGAGAATGTCATGATTTGTGAATGTCAAAAACAACATATCTGCATTAAAACGTAACAGTGAGTCGATGTTGAGCACCATCAGAATCATAAATAAAGAAACAAAAGAATTATATATTTTCAAGTAAATATTATTTTATGCACGTAAGAATCTTTCCTCGAGAATCTTTTTTTTTTTTAATAATAGTAATCATTATGCTCATTCAGCATCATTAAGCATTGTGTGAGCTGCTTTATTTAAGTCATGATATAATAAATATTTGCTGTGTATTATTATTTTTTTTTTTGTGTGTGTGTGTATTTGTGCATAAGAATTCTCCTGAGCCAGGTGTCAATAGGTCTTACATATTCATGAAAAGTCGTGGATTAGTCAGTTAAACAGAGGCTCTGTTGAAAAAAGTTTGGACACGGACTCAAGGCTTTCAAGAACTTAGTTGTGTTCAAAACAATCTGCCAGGTTTGTTTTTTCTCCAAAGAAAACATAATACAATTGTTCATGAATAAAAAGAAATATATTTTCAAACTTAAATATTATAGTTTAAAACAAGACAGGAAGACGTGCTGAGCTTCAATTCATTGTGATGTGGATAAAAGGTCTATGAAGGAAACAGAGACATCAGTTTTGGTTATTTTTCAAAATCTGAATATTTTCAGTAAATTTATGAATTACACTCAAAAAGTATCAAATCCAACTACAATTAAAACATTTTATTTTTATAAATTTTATGTTTTACTGGTGAAATAAATTTTAGGTAAAAATCTGCTCTGCCTTGTAAATTCATTTTAAAACCCACTATTTACCAATAGTGAAATAATTGATAACTTCACACCCATAATGAATGAAAGGTGAGAAGAGATTCCTGCAGAATCCCTGGACATGAATCCTATTGAGCTGGTGTGGCATTCTCTGAAAGATTATATTCGACAAGAAGCAAAACCAACTATGAAGTCAGAATTAATTGCTGCCGTTAATAGATTCTGGTTTCAGGAACTTACAGAGAAAGCATGCAATAAATATATAAATAGGTTGTTTAACGTTCTTCCAGTTGTGGTTAAGAAGCAGGGTGGACACACTTGAATTTGGCAAAAAAAACTGCATTCATGACCCATTAAAAATATTCATAAAAAGCTTTGATTACATTTTGTTGTATTTTTGCATTCATTGGATTAAACTAAAATCATTAGATTTTTGTATGTTTTGCTGTATTGGACAAAGACTTACCAATGACACTGATTTGTTAACCTAAGCGTTCTAAAGTCAAAATACAAAATGTTCAATAGTTTCACATAAATATTCTTATATGCACGTAAGAATCTTTCCCCGAGAAAATTATTAGTCGCATGAATCCACGCGAAGCATGAATGACTGAAATGGCTGCTCGCGTTTATTATAAGTATATATTTGTTATTTTACTGTTTTTACATTTTGTCTGTTTTGCAAAAGTTTTGCCCATGTGTACAAGATGTCTCACTTTACCATAAACTGTGTCCAGCAGAACAAATTTACTGGAAGAAACTTGTATATATTTTTAGCCTCTAGCTGATTTGGTAATTATATATGCTAACATTGCAACATTAAGTAAAACAACATGTTTCCTCACGTTAGATGTCGGTCAAGTCAAGTTTATTTATATAGCGCTTTTAACAATTCACATTGTCGCAAAGCAGTTTTACATAATAAAAAGGAGTAAGTTTGTATGCAATGTGTATGAATCAAAATAATAAGATCGTTCTGTCTTGTCAAACAGAGATAACATTGAAGCGTGAAGCTGTTCTTTTGCACTATGTGTAAGGGAAATATGCTTTGTATATGAGGCCAGGGATGTTCATCCTTTTCTGTTGTAGCATTGGAATAGCATTAGTAGTCAGTGTGTGTGTGGTCATGTGACTACATATGGTTATTGATTGGTCAAACGGAATCATGTGATTATTGTTCCTACATCTGATTGGCAAAACATAGTCATGTGGTAGATCCACAGGCTGCATTTCTCTGGCAAAAATAAAGAATATCTAATATAGAGAATAAATGGTTAGAAAAGTAATGAGTCGAGTGTAGCCGAACATAGCAGAGTAAGAGTAGCATTTCTTTTTCGCAAATCTACCCAAGTAAAAGTAAAAAGAATGGTGCAGTAAAACTAATCATAGAAGTATTTTTTTTCCGAAAAGTTACTTAAGTAAATGTAAGAGGAAATGTAACTCGTTACTACCCACCTGTGATTATGATTGATCTCCAGAAATGCAACAAAACACAAATATATACTTGCTAAATAGTATATATTTGCCTTTTGCATAGTGAAAGTACATGCCGTTGTGAGCACGTTGTGTGGTTGTGAATGTAAAAAAGCTGCTAATCGCGCACACAGATAAAAATGCAGACATACTCCCTCAGAAACACAAATCGCTAAATGTAATGTAAATGCCTTTAATTCCAGATATATTTATTATTCTTTTATTTCTTTGTACTTTGAGTTTGGTGAGCTGTACTAAAGGGAAACAAATCAACTTGATAACTTCTGTATGAAGGGCTTCTGTAAACAGAGAAAACATAATACAACTGTCTAAAAATAAATAGAAATATTTAGGCCTAAATGCAAAATGTAGTTTACTTAAATATTACAGATTAAAACAAGGAAAACAAGCTCGTGAGATCCCTTTCCTCGAGATGCATATTCTTAAGAGCCACATCTGTAAGGTGAATGTATATTTAGTGCAAAGTGCAAGCAGGAACTTGGAGAAAGCAGAAGCAGCTGGTCTTGGCACATCTCAAAACCTTTGTACCTGCCACCCTGCACCCCCACCAATTTGCCTACCATTAGAACGGTAGCACAAAGGATACAGTTTTCACAGTGCTGCACTCAGAACTCTCTCACATGGACAATAAATATACCTATGCCGAAATGCTTTTCCTTGACTTTAGTTGAGTGTGTAACACTTCCTCCCTTCCAAGTTAGTCAAACTTGGATACCCTTGCATTAACACATCACTATGCAACTGACTTCTGGACTTTCAACCCAACAGGTCCCTGCATGTTCAGGTAGACCACCACTGCTCTTCTACCTCATCATTAGCACCTGAGTACCACAAGGTTTTGTGCTGAGTCCCTTTCTACTGTCTCTTCACCTATAGTATGACTGCAAACCTGATTGATTGGTTTCAACATAATTGTCAAGGTTGCAGATTACAAAGACCATGATGAGTCAGATGCGTGGTGCACTTGCAGCAATATGCTGCTAAACACCAAGGAGACCAAGAAGCTTATAGTAGACTTCAGGATGGAGAAAGGTGACACACGCATCCATTCATATTAATGGAGACGTGGTGGACCATGTAACTAGCTTAAAATTCCTGTGTATCCACATGTCCAAGGATCTCTCCTGGAAAACCAACAGTTCCAGCCTGGTCAAGAACACTCACCCGTGCCTCTTCTTTCTTTTATGAAAACTGCACTGTGTCCGACCGGAAAGTGCTTCAGAGGGTGGTGAAAACTGCCCAACGCATCATAAGAGCTTCACTTTCTAAGATTGAGGACACTTACATGAAGCGTTGTCTCAGCAGAGCACACAATATCACAAAGGACGTCTCTCACCCTGCCCATAGGCTCTTTGACCTTTTGCCTTCTGCATGGCGCTACAGGAGCCTAGACAAGCAGGTTCAGGAACAGCTTTTTTCCTCACAGTTGTTTCATTGCAGAACTCTCCCTCCACCCTGAATAAAGAACCAGAACTGAATAAAGTACTCTGTCTAACTGTATTTACCTTGCACTACTTTTAAAATACTACTATACAGACACTGTAAACAGAATTGCACTACCCATAATTGCTGCTGTTTCACATATTGTATATAGTTTAAAATGACCTCCCTCATTCCACTCTAAATAGAATTTTATTTGTATAGTGCTTTTAACAATTGTTATTGTTGCAAAGCAGCTTTACAGAATAAAAAGAAAACTATGGAAATGTGTTTGAAATTTGAAAAATGTATACTGTATGAACCAGAATTAACAGGGAACTAATCACCATTTGAGTGATAACAAAGAGCAGAAATTATTTTGCAGTCATACTGCAGTCATACTGTGTTAGGTGGCTGGAAGTTCAATGTAACAGATTATTTTTAATATATATATAATATTGAGTCCAGTTTGTTATTGGAGGCTCAGGTAGGAAATTCCAAACCTGGCTATAGAGTGACAGCAGTCACAAATCCTCAGAGAACAGCTGCCGCGATAAGCCGAGGCCAGGACCATCTTCATGATAGAGGAATCATTGCCAGTCACCACAAACATGCCAAGCAACAAGATCTTCAACCAGATGAAGGGCACCAGGATGAGTCAGACAGGTCCAGAGAGCAGAGTGGATCGGGATCACTGGCAGCTCAGAAGCAGCATTCTAACATACATGTATGTAGCTCGACAGGAAGAGAAAAGAAGAGAAGAGAGATAATAATTATAGTAGGTATGGTCACAGTCACATCATGTATAGGGTGAATGTATATTTAGTGCAAGCATGGGCTCTGGCAGGACTGACTATGACAGCATAACTAAAAGAGAGTGTCAGAAGGAAACACAGACATGAGAGCTCCCTGGCATGTAAAGCAACAAGTCACTGCACCACCAACAAACCTGAGTGATCAATGCAAGTGGGGAAGACAGTATATAAACATAACAGATCCTCATAATATTCTACCTCCACAAGTTCCCCAGATCTGCACCTTTAACTTTACCTAATATAAAACTATTCACAAAACTTGGGTAAATAAATACGTTTTCAGCCTAGACGAAAAATTTTCTAAGAGGGAATTACAACATCAATTAGTTTAGAGACATATTGGTGTGAGCATATCTTCTTTGTCATCTACTCTGCCATTTACTGACAATATATTCCTTATCTTGGCAATATTTTTTAGATGAAAGAATGCTATCCTGGTAATATTATCTACATGAGCTTATTTAATGTGTGATCAAAAAGCTTGCTGCATGTGGTTCTATGGCTAGAACATCAGTCTTGTCAGGATTAAGCAGAAGGACGTTAATTGTCATGCAGTCCTTCACACAGTTCCCAATTTTATTAAGCTAGCTTTTCTCATCTGACTTTGCTGAGACATACACATTGCTTACAAATTATGCTGCCCAGAGGAAGCATGCAATAAGGCAAAAGTGATAACTAAGTGGCTTGGGGACCAAAACGTTGAAATTTTAGGTCCATGGCCTGGAAACTCCGCAGATCTTAATTCCATTGACAACTTGTGGTCAATCCTCAAGAGGCGGGGGGACAAACAAAAACCCACTAATTCTGACAAACTTCAAGAAGTGATTATGAAAGAATGGATTGCTCTCAGTCAGATTGAGAGCATGCCCAGTCGAATTGCAGAGGTCCTGAAAAAGAAGGGCCAACACTGCAAATACTGACTCTTTGCATAAATGTCATGTAATTGTCAATAAAAGCCTTTGAAACGTATGAAGTTCTTGTAATTATATAGTATTTCAGTACATCACAGAAACAACTGAAACAAACATCTAAAAGCAGTTTAGCAGCAAACTTTTTGAAAACTAATATTTGTGTCATTCTCAAAACAAGACAGTATATTAATTATCCCACCAGGGAAAATAACACAGTTGGACATTGCTGAACAATACTTAAGGATACATACAGTATTGGTCTTTACATATTGGTACCCTGGGAACTCTGACCATTGTATGGTTCATCTCATTACAACCTATAGTCAGAAACTCAAACTCTGTGAAGAGGTGGACCAATGAGGCAAAGTAAGAACTGCAAGATTGCTATGACTGCACAGATCTGAGTATTTTTTTTAAGCTGCAACTGACAACCTGGAAGAACTGACTGACATTGTGAAATCTTACATCAATTTTGTGAAGATGTGCGACTGCCAACCAGAAATTTAACCATGAAAAAAAAGCAATGTTCAAGTGTATTATTTTCCCTGGTGGGATAATTAATATGCTGTCTATATTTTGGAAGTTTGTTTCATTGCATTGTTTAATTCTGCTCTGGTGAAGTCCCAGAGATTATGAAAAAGATAATCCAGATTCTTTTGTTTCAGGAGATTTGATGTGAGTGGAGTTTACAATCCCATTGTCAGACTTTCATTAGCATGCTTTCTCCACCTACATCTCCTTCATGTTCTACAATGAGCTGATGCTCCTCCTACAGTACAAAGATCTTTAAAAAATTTGAGTTAGTAAAAACTAGTGAAAAAAAATGTCAGGTGTTAACTGTCTGATGTTGAGCGGTTCTTCTCTAATGAAAGTAATTGGGTAGGTAACTGAAAACACAAACAATAAATAGAAATAAAAAATGTATTAGAGATATTTGTGCTGATTCTTCCAGACACAATGTCTGAGAAAAATCACCACAGAGTGTAATCAAATAGCAAACAAATTGCCATGAGGAAGATGGTACTCCGCCATCATATCCAGGACAAGTTGAACCAACCAGGTTGAAAACCTTTATCTACCTGCAGACCAGCAGAATTCTGAATAAGCTACGTCCTTACCGCTTCGAGGCTGCAGCTAAAGACGCTAGCAATGCTAATGCAGGAAGTTACTGCCAGCACCGGAAACGCATTCATCATCTCCAAGCATGACGTGAGGAGAGCCTTCAGGAGAGTGAACATCAGGAAAGCAGCAGGACCAGACAGCATCTCAGGTCGAGTCCTCAGAGCCTGCGCAGTCCAGCTAGCACCTGTGTTCACAGAGATATACAACCTCTCCTTATCTTAGTCGGTGATCCCTACATGCTTCAAAGAGTCCATCATTGTTCCCATCCTGCTTCCCTCAATGACTATCGACCTGTAGCCCTTTTTTTTTGAGTTGCACTTTTGGATTGCCAACAACCCAAGAGAGATGGAAGAAAGTAAAAGAACAAGAAAACCAAATTGGACAGAAGAGCAGTGTTTACTTTTACAATTTTGTCCTCTGCTATAGAAACTATGGAAAAATAGAAAAAGCCACTTAAAAGTCCTACTCTCTACTCTTAACAATTTTTATTTTAGGAGCTGTTTTTAAGGCTAAGATGTTCTGTGAATCATTTTTATCTTTATTAAGATTTCGTCTTAAGGGGAAATTTTTAAAAAATGTCATAATTTTCTTAGAATTCCATCACTAGGAGCAACTTTTAGGCTTAAAAAGCTTTGTGAATACTGTGACCCCAAATACAGGATAAAAGCGAGAGAGAGAGAGAGTAAGAATGGGTTTGTATGAAATGTAGATTGTCCCTAATGGCCAAGCCAAGGGCAGAATGGCACAGGAAAATTCCTAAGATAGCAAGAGGAAGAAACCTTGAAATGAACCAGCCTCTATAGGGAATCCTCATTTGGTGATAAAGTAGCAGGAATTATTTTGTATTCATATTGCGTGTTAGGCTGCTTTATGTTCAATATGCCATATGATGTTTAAGTTAGTAATATGGAGTCCAGTTCATTACCATTATATTCCCTACCAGTAAAAAGTTTGGACACACCTTCTAATTTCAAGATCTTTTCTGAATTCTATTTCTTTTTACATTGTGAATCAATTCTGTATGTAAATTAGTTTACGTGAAAAAATAAACATGCCTTGGTCTATAATGAACAGAGTCTCTGTCGGGGAAGGACACTGTGTACTATGACACTGGTGTTGCACTGCTAATTGTAATGGTTCCACCCTGTATGAAGGTGCCTCTATTGTAACTGCATTTTTATGAGGATTTACGAGTTGGCAGAGTGAACACTAAATAAAGGTAAATGCAGTGAACGCACGGGATGACGTAAAGTAGGTGAGGGCGATACTGCGGGTGAGACGAGTTTCTGAAAAAATGTGTGTTTGGGGTTAAAAATCTGTTCATGTCATTTTAGAAATTTTCATACTGTAGTACAAACTAAAGAGTACAGTAGCACTTTGAATTAAGCCACTTTATACGGTTTTCGAGCATGAATGGCATGTTTACGTATCTAAATTGAATTTAAATCCAGTGACTAGGCCACTCCTTCCCTTTATTTCATTGTGTATGTTTAAATGCTCTATTAAACAAATCCCTGGATACCATGGTTCCTAATGCACTGGGGGGAAAATATGACTCCTGAAAACAATGATCTGCATAAACGAGAATACAAGTTCTATTTTACTTAAAGGTCAATAAAATACCAATAAAAACTAGCAAAGATAAACAGATTTTCCCTATGTGTCAACAAGAGTTGTTTCATTGGTCCTTTAGGCATGAAGTTGTCATGAACTGGCTCACGCTCACCTCACTGCAGGAACTCTAGAGGTTCAAACTATTATTGCTTCATCCTGGGGTACATCGCCATCGTTGTCCCCCTAACAACCCTCACCTCTCCCAAGCCATATTTCTACTGGGATCAGGAATCCGAGACAGCCTTCACCAAACTTAAGAAGCGAACTTAAGAAGGAGTTAATGTCCACCCCATCTTGTCCATACCAGTGACATCCTCCTTTTTCTCCCATCGCTTAACTGTCGCCGAAATGAACTATGCCATCGGCGATCATGAGCTCCTGTCCATCAAAGCTGGCTCTGAAGAAGTGGAGACATAGGCTAGGGGGGGACAGAGGTCCCATTCCTGGGGTGGACTGACCAACAGAGCCTCAAATACCTGCAGAGCGCCAGTAGGCTCAACTCCCGCCAGACTTGGGGGTATATCTTCTTCCCTAGGTTCAATTTCATTCAGTTCTGGTCTGTCTTCGGGGTTCCACCCTCTGTTCAATCGTCAGATCGAGAGGAAGAACCAGTCCCTTGAACGTGGATGTGTCTCTGGCAGACAAACTAAACACTTCTATGCTCGCTTCGAGGCTGCAGCAATGCTAATCTCCAAGCATGACGTGAGGGGAGCCTTCAGGAAAGTGAACACCAGAAGAGCTGCAGAACCAGACGACATCTCAGGTCGAGTCCTGGCCTGCACAGACCTGCTAGCACCTGTGTTCACAGAGATATTCAACCTCTCCTTATCCCAGTCGGTAATCCCCACATGCTTTAAAGAGTCCATCATTGTTCATGTGCTTTGAGCGGCTGGTCAGAGGGTTCATCATCTCTTCACTACCTGACACACTTGATCCTTTACAGATTGCAAACCGCCCGAACTCCTGTACAGACGATACCATTTCTCACCTCCTTCACACATAACTCACTTACCTGGCACTAGGGAGGGGAATTATGTTAAAATGCTCTTTGTCGACTAGAGTTCAGCATTTAATACTATAATTCCCTCAACACTCACCACCAAGCTAGGGCAACTGGGACTCAGCCCATCTCTGTGTCAGTGGATCTCCAATTTCCTGACTGGCAGACCACAGGCAGTAAGGATGGATGGACATGTCTCAGCCTCCCTCACTCTCAGCACTGGAGCACCCTAGGGTTATGTTCTGAGCCCTGTGTTCTTCTCATTGTACGACTGCGTGACCACTACCAACTCCACCACCGCCATCAAGTTGCCATTATGCTGACAACACCGTAGTGGTGTGCCTAATCTCTGAAAAAGACGAAATGGCCTACCTGGAGGGGATTGGAAATCTGGAGAACTGGTGCCTAAGGAACAATCTCCTCATAAATGTCAGCAAGACAAAGAAGTTGATAGTGGACTTCCGTTCAAAGCAGGAGAGGAACTACCAGACCCCCGTGATCTACCAGAGCCTACTGGAGAAAGTGGACAGCCTCAGATACCTCTGTGACACGCAGAACCTGTCCTGTCACATGGTCCTGTCACATCAACACTGTGGTGAAAAAGGCCCTGCAGCATCTCTACCACTTCAGACACTTGAGAGACTTCAGACTGCCGTCCAGGGTGCTTAGGACTTTTTACTCCTGCACCATAGAGAGCATCCTGACAGGAAACATCACAACCTGGTTCAGGAACAGCACGATGCAGGACAGGCAAGCTTCTCAGAGGGTAGTGAGTTCAACCGAGCACACCATCCACCATCATTTTCTTATTCCATTCCCTAACTTATTTCTTATTAATAATTTTGATTTTAAGTTGAGCGGTCGTATATGCATTTCATTTTATATTGTACTGTGTATGACTGTGTACAGTATGTGACAAATAAAATTTAAATTTGAATTAGAATTTTGAATTTGAGGTTCCCCAGATATGCATAACCTCCCAAAATATCTCCTCTTGGAGCAAGTTCCTGCCCTGTGTGCAGTATGCACACTCAACAATCTCGCTGATTGATTCCCCGGTTTTTATCTGTTTTTTTTGCTTTTTAACCATGCTCTCGTCTAACGTTGCAGTCACTCATCTATGCTTGGATACTTCTTGTTTTGCTTCTCCTCATGACATAAACACTTTATAAACAGTTTTTGTGGAGTACAATGCAGTTCATAAATAAATATTGGAATGCAGTACAATGCAGGTGGAATGCAATACAAGAATGCAGAAATATGATTCTGTAACTTTGTAGTTATTGAACAGTTTATTGATCAATTAGCCCCATATCAAAGTAACTACTGTAACTGCAGTTTTACTGCAATAGTTGATATCCTAATTAGGTTATTCTATTATTATTAATAGTAGTAGTAGTAGTAGTAGTAGTAGTAGTAGTAGTCGTAGTAATTAGCTCACATTATTATTAGTAGCTCACATATAAAAATAGACACTGCAGTGCACCAGGTACTATAACTTACAATTGTATATAATATTTTCAGTGTATAAGTGAATGTACAAAATGCCTAAAGTCCAGTATATTGTCTGTGTATGCATGTGGGGGTGCAAGGGAAATTAGTCTGCCTCACCGGTTTCAATGAATTAGTCCATGAGCAAAAATGTCATGATGAAGAATAATCCTAATTTTGAAAAAATCCTCAACAAAGCAAAGTTCGCAGTCCAGGAAAGTGGAAAAGTTTGACATATTGGAGTTCAGGATTCCTATCGCAAACCTATTTGTGTAACGAATCATTGGCGTTTCCATTATTTCTTGTGAGGAAATTCTCTCTGAGACAAAATGGCGCAAGCATTCACAATAAGCATTTGCTTTATTTGTTGTCTTTTGAGGAGGCCCTCCCAGCCCAACAAACAATCGATAATTTGATCTGTAACTGAATCACTGAAGTCAACGCCTACTGTCAGCATTGAGTCATCAAATTCACATTAATTCTGAAATCCTAATTAATTAATTAACTAACAGAGTCCCCATTAAAAGGGAAACGTAAGCCATTATTTAGCCATAGTTTAGGATGTAATAATGACAGAATTATTATAATTGTTATAATTGTAATAATGACAAATTGTTTCTCAGTAAAACGTGTAAACTTGAGTATATATGGATTGTCTCCATTTTAATTATTAAAATGTGCTTTCTGCACAACTCTTAATGAATATTTTTCTCTGGGGACAAGATGTGGAGGAGGCGTTAAATCTCTCCAGGCAGACTACCAGCTGCAGACTTCAGCCTTGTAATATATACTCAAATATATACTTTTTTTTTTTTTTTTTTTGAGAACTGGATACCATAACAAACTAAAAATAAAATAAAAAAGAACACTGTGGTTGTGTACAATCATACGCTGATTGACAACAGTGTCTCCTAGCAGCAGCATTGTTAAACAGTAATATTGCTAGGTGTAAAAGTGCTTTTATGGTCATTTTTTTTGTTTGTTTGTTTTTAGTGTGTTGCTTTATTGATCTTTTTTTTTACTTAATTAATAAAATTATTTGCAATCATTTTGTTGTAATGTTGTATTACACTATATCATACATTTGGTTTGTAGAAATACTGTAAGTAATTTTAAAATTAAAGATAAAAATGCAGTGTGTTCATGCCCAAACCACTGGATACTATATGTACCGCAACTGTATGCACTTATTTTTTGTAAGGGAACATGATGCCTATCATTTTTAGATTCTTAAATCTTTGTAGAACACCTAAATTGATTCTACCTGGCAGCATTTGTGGTTCCCTTAATAACATGAATAAAAGAGCAATTAATTTTGTACTCATTTTTAAATCAGCTGTGGCACTAATAACTGCTTTTGGAATTGAGTTAAAAAAGAAATAGATCAAAGAGATTCGTTCACACACTTAATATACGCTTTAGTCATCCTATAATAATATATAATTTTTAGCATAATCATAATTGAAATTCTTAGGTGGAGATGCTCCAAGTAGTGCGGCAACTCTCAAGAAGGCGTTATATCACAAAAGAATTCTTCCTCATTCCTGAGTAAAGAATATAATAACTGACAGGCATTTTCAGTGACAGTTTTAGGAGGTGCCCTGAGAACGAGTTAATATATTACCGCCCACTGCATCTGCACACTATATTCGACCGACACTGGTGTGTTTCTGGTGTCAGTGAATAAACATGCGTGAGGATCAAAGGGAAAAAGAGCTCAGGTAGGAGTTTGATAATTATTTTTTCCTTGTCTTTCTCAATTTTTTTATGTTGATATTTTAAAACTAGAAAATGGGATTGTTCTACATGTTTCTTCCAAAATAATTTTCTTATTAATCCATATAGTCCTGTTTTTATTTATTTATTTATTTATTTCATATAAAATACATTTAAAACCACAATATCAAAATTCTGATACATGATAGGGCCAAGCAGGCCTGGGATGCTGCCCGGGAATCACCTATTATTGAAGATGAGCAAAAACCTCGCAAGTTACTGAGTTTCATTAATATCATCATATGTACTTTCGTTGGAATCTTGGTGTTTGGACTAGCCTTCTTCAGCAAAGTAAGCTTTAATATAAAAACATACATACATACTGTACATAGTTTCTTATTAGCAGTCACATATTGAATATTTCTGTTTTTACCAATTACAGGCATCTCTGTTGCTATTGATAAACCTTTGCAGCAACACATCAACCACCATAGAAACCAAACCATATGCTCAGCTCTTCATTGGATGCCTACTAATCGCGCCAAGTGTTTTAATGCTGTTCAAAAGCCTTTGGAAAATTACTTTTAAAGATTCAAAATCCCCATCCACCCAAACTTTAATATGGGTAAGTGCAACTACGATCCAACCATGTAGGATAAGAATGATGTGACACAGTCAGACATAAGGTCTTACAGAAGGGTCAACCAATCTCTATTAACCTTGTTACTCAAAAGCAAAAAAAATAATAATAATAACTTAAAGCTCTTATAACTTTATAGTGGGAATTAGCAGGAGACAGGCAATGATCAAACAACGCAAATAGGGCTTGGCCTTAGCCGAGTCAGGAAAAACGGAAACAAGATCAATAATAGGATCTCAACAATAGTAAGGCTTGGTCTAGTCTGATACAAAAGACAATACATATGCTTCATGGCATGACCGTTAAACCAAGAATCCTTTTATATTGTGCGATTGGAACAGGTGTGCTCAATCAGTAATCAAGTGATGCAAACATGAATCAGCAATGGTGTACGATTTTTGGCTACCATGTTTGTGGGCCACTTTGTAAGCTGGGAAGTGGAGTTTGATCCTTATTCTAACTAATATTATTCTTATTCTAATAATATTCTTATTCTTCATATGTGACAAAAATGAAGTGTTGTTCATTGTTTTTCCTCTAAAATAATAATAATGATAATGATAAAACTAATCATTATTAACATCTTATCCAAACCACTAATGAAATTCATGCCCCACACCAGAATAGTATAATTTATTTTTAGATTTAACTTAAGGTACAATAGCCATTTATTTTGTTTATTTTGTATAATTATATATAAAAGATAGCTTTAAACAAGGACATGGCTGCACTATGAGTAATATGGTAAACTTTCATATTGGTGTAATGTACAGTACATAATAAGCAATTACTTTTTAAAAATGCCAATCAAGTGTAGGTAGTACATAGGTATCTATGCCGCCTTGTATGGAGAGGATAAAGTAGTATAGACAATAAATGTGTGAGTGAGAATTAATTTTACAGTAACTGGATACACAAAATGTATTAAATTTTTGCTCTAGGCCATACCTATTCTCAAAATATACTCTATATGCTAAATAAATCTTTAAATGTTACTGATTTCCTAACCTGATGTGTACCATTTTGGGCAGGTGGTTTTTTACCAACACAGTTCTTTTCAAATAGAAAAGCATTTAAGCATTTTGCATTCAGAATTCCACTCTACAATTTTTTCTTCTTTTTTTTTCACTGTATTTTTAAAATATGTATTTTATATTTTGTTACACTAACAGTTCTATTCAACAACAGACATAAACTTTTAGAAAAAACTTTTCAGGTAACCTCTCTATGTTTTTATACTATAGACAAATAGTTATAGGACGAAATTATTTTTTAATTAATTAGCCTAAATTATGTTTAACATTAGTTCACTGATTTTAAAAAATCTGATTTACAGTAGATACATGTGCAAAAAGAAACATGATCAAAAACTATTTTGATATTTATTAGCTTAACATGAAAAGCACACATCTGGACCTTTTAATCCTTAAATAATGTCATTAAATTAAAGGGATTTAAATATGTATATATTGCTTAACATTCTAATTTTAAGGGCTTTGTAAATGTATTATAATTATATACTTTATACAATTAGTCAATATTGTTTTGATTTTACTTTTAGTTTATTAGTTTATTCTGAAGTGGTTTTAAATTTAAAAAAAATTATAGGAAGTTATGCCAGTTTAAAATATTTTAAATAAAACAAAATGACATTTCTTTGCAATCAAGCAATCATGGTGCTATCAACTTTGATTTCCTCCGAATTCTAAATAAGTATCACTCACTCATCGACTTACCAATTGATCCGGGTTTGTAGGTGGGCCTGTAGCCTATTTATCCCAGGGCAAACACATACATGCACTAATTCATATACTATGGGTAATTTGGGAATGTCATTTAGCCTAACCTGCATGTCTATGGACTGTGGGAGAAACCAGAGCACCAGGAGGAAACCCTCCAAGGATGAGGAGAACATGCAAAACCCATTACATGACCAGTGGCAGGAATCAAACAAGAACCCTGGAGGTGCAAGGCGACAGAGCTAACCGCTAAGCCTCTGTGCCACCTAAAATATACAGTGCGTAGACATTTCATTATGAATTCACATTTAAAAATCGAAAATGTAGTGTAATGGAAATGAGCTAAGCAAATGTAACAATGTATGCATCAAATGAAAAGCTTTTCTAATCATTTTAGATTCGATCAGATAGACGTTGAAATATCATTCACTGTCAACAGCAGATGAACAGTCAGGCAATGCACGAATAGAGTATCAACACAGAAAAAAAGAATCAAGGCTGTTGCAAAACAAGATTACTGAAATAATTTGCCAGTGTCAAATGTCTCTTTAGGTAGGGAGTGTGCTGATAACAAACAGGTTCACATAGCTAGTAACAAGGTGACTGTGCAATTCCCATTATGGCAGTAAGGGGGTGGGGCGAAGGGGGCTGTGTTTGAAGGTGTTGAAAGTGAAATTTGTGATAAGAAAAATATGGCAGAGAGACAAATTGCTTAAAAACTTTCAATTTCAGATTCACAAGACAATTAGATATTCAAAAAGTAATAAGTAATTGTAAATATATATATTAACTATATCATATTTCATGAAAGTCTTTCACATATTTTTCTTAAAAAATGTTAACCTTTAATTTTATAGTTTATACCACAAGTCTCACCTTTCACAAATGGCACAGTAACAACTTTGTTGGCGAAATTAATAAAAGATTTGATCACTGCAAGTGTATGTGGCCAAAAATAAATAAATACATCACACACACTCTAGATTTATTTTGATTGCTTTTATTATGGCATACTGTACATTATGAGTCCAAAAATACACCTGTGCCTCCAGGGAATTAAAACATCCTTTGATGTTATAATCTAGTCATTTAGCTGACTTCATTTTATTGGCACATACTATAATGTTGTGGAGTTCAGACTTGACCAACTGACACAATCCCAGATCATGACACTGCCTCCAGAGGCTTGTACAGTGGCAACTATTCACTATGGGTGCATTGTTTCCTCCGCTTTCCTTCTTATCCTGATGAACCCATCGCTCTGGATAGAGCTTAGTCTGAACTCATCAGACCACATAAACTTTTTCCCATTACTCCTACTCCTATGTGTATGTTCCCTATCAAGTTTAAGACCTTTTTTTTTTAATAGTAGCTTCACTAACAAAGTAGATAATTCAGCATTAACCATCTAGATATAATAATGTGTTGAAGAGTTCTTAATCCAATTCCAGTAATGTCAAATCTCCTTAGTTCTTTTCTTGGTTTAATACTTAATGGTTTCATTTTTTTTTTAAATAATAATTTTATTTACATTTACTTCATTTTTTGTACTCCTGACCTATAAAACAAACTTTTATTATTATATTATATTATATTATATTATTTTATAATAATTTTTATAAAAAAAAAACATTTTGCCTCCTCTCCAACTCCTCCAACTCTAGGTGTTGTAACAAATAAACTAGAGTTTCAATAGAACACGTGTAGCTCACATCACAATGTGTCAGCTGTGCTGGGTGTGGTCTTGCAACTTGGAACCGATGGAATGTTCATTGGCAAATCAGTGGCCACCTTAATTACATTTATTAATTACATACTAAAGCTAGGCACAGGGTGAAATATTACACATCTGTTAACTATAAACACATAACAGTGTCTCTGTTGATAAGGAGTGTGCTGGTGACTAACAAAGATGAATATTAGTAATCAGGTGACTCATAACAGATCCTGTGAAGTGCTTTGTAATGCAGTCCATGGTGGGTGGTCATGTTGATGGCAAACCATCTTACTGTACGTAATAATGATTAAGCTGTTCTGGATGTGTTGATAGAAAGTTGATTTGAACAGATGGAATGTTGATTGGCATGTTATCATTGTCGTCATTAATTTCCAAACTCCACGCCACACCACCACACCACTTTTTAAATTTTTTATTTATTTATTTATTTATTTATTTATTTATTTATTTTTAATACATATATGACAGGGTTACAGTGTATATTATGTAGCAGGGCAAGTTTTTGCATATCATAAGGAAAATGTATTGATAAACTCTGTGTAGTAAGTCCCCAACATACGAACGAGTTCTGTTCTGAGAGCTCCTTTATGAGTACATTTGATTTGTAAGTCCAAAAAATATTGCCTAGGTACTAGGATGCTAACATAATTGGCAATACATGGTATAAAATAAACACGTTCCTTAATCTTTGCTCTTTACTTTCATGCAGATGGTGATGGTTGAAAAAATGTTTCTTCACACAGCTATGTTTTTCACCTCGCTCCATTCTCTCAATTATTTTCACTTTGGCCTCCATCATTATTGCTTAGAGCTTTATAGCAGTGCGAGCTTCATCGCCACTGCTTTTATGCTTGTTTCCAAACTTCCTGGGATGCACGATTCATTGTGTCTATGTAATTCTAAAATGTTCATCATCGTTGTCTAGGTGCATTTTATCAAAAATAAATGACAAATCTTCAGTACCATTAAGATTGTTTCAACATACTATATTTCCTGAGCCTTTAATGCATTGTCATCTATTATTTATTACCTTTGAATTCAATTTGGCTTAATCTCATGTATCTGTGTGCAGATTGTTTCAGTGGAGACTTTGGTGGCTCTTGGATCTTCAGTTCTTACCCTGGCTGCTATGCCCAAGTTTGACATCTTTACCAACGTGATGCTTCTGAATGGCATTGCCACATTATCAGCCCTGCTGCAAGTGGTGGCAAATGCAGTCGCACATGGAAGGAGACGACTTATTTTAACTTCATTAGCTGCTCTCCTTCTCCTAATTACAGGGTTTAGCCTATTTGCTGTTAACTACATCAGACAGCAGAGTGGAAATCAGAACATGGTGCTGTTCGTGGGTTTAGCCATTGGAGGCACTATCCTTGTCTCTTTGAACTGGTGGGAGAACTATGCCATGCTTTTCCGCATCGTCTTCTTCCAGAACACAATCCGTGACATCAAAAGGGCCTATAACCTTGTGAACATTCTGTCTAGCTCAGTGCGAATTATTGTGACTTTCACCGTCCTTGGCGCATATGTGAAGCTCTCAGGTCAGGATTGGTCATCAGTGCTGACAGTCACAACGTTTAACAAAACCCTCGTCTTGAGCCTCTTCGCTATTCAGGTTCTGGCTTCAGCTCTGTGTCGGTACATGGCTGTGATCGCATGCAAAATGCATGCTGTGCGCCGCAGCTTCCTTCTTCCCATGATCTTCACATCTCCAGCCACATTGGGCGCCTTTGTGTTGGCTGTTTGGATTCCCTTTCTGAATGTGAATCAACAGGTTAGATTAAAAAAATTATAAGCAAATCTATCTATCTATCTATCTATCTATCTATCTATCTATCTATCTACAATATCGATCTAGGATTATTTATTCAATACATAATTTCCATAAATAGCTTTAAAAATAATAAATAAATAATATTACAGAAAAAATGTTGCATGTATGTAAAGAATGCAATATCATACATGACAGGCCATTTTTGAGACAAAAAAAAAAACTAATGTAGGCTCCTGGGTTTTGCATGAAAATAGAAAGGAGCAAGTGTGACAAAATAACCAGAAAAACTCATATCCTCCAGCACACTCAGTAAAATGTAAAATTATACACTTGTTCTCCTTACAGGACCGTTGAAAAATTTATTGGCTCATATAAATAAAAAGTAATGAATTAATTAAATGTATAAATAATAAGCATAAGATATTGCCATAAGCAAA
The DNA here is from genome assembly GCA_013621035.1 of Clarias magur. Classification (NCBI taxonomy): domain Eukaryota; kingdom Metazoa; phylum Chordata; class Actinopteri; order Siluriformes; family Clariidae; genus Clarias; species Clarias magur. The sequence continues at coordinate 183,858 of QNUK01000724.1, read as the reverse complement.
GATTCCTTCAAATTTTTTTCCTTACATAAAATAACATTTATATTTAAAGACCACATTCAAAGAGTAATAAAATAAATACAGTCAATATTTTGCCCGAAAGCCCTATACTTGAAAATAATCAATAGTTTTACAGTAGATGCAGATTTGCGCAGTTTTATAAGAAAACAGCAGGGAGGGTTTACTGAGCATGCTGGAGTTTATGCCAGAGTCTTCTGGTACTTAACACACATTAGATTTTTGTTTCCATCTAAAAGCTGGTCTGTTATGTAATGATGCAATTTTTTTTACATTTACGCAAAAATGTTCCTGTAAAATTGTTTATTGATTCATTTTAAGCTACGTTTGTAAATATTGAATGTTTTGTACATAATAATGCAGATATAATAAACAAATGTAACTAGATGTTTGAAAAGGATAATAGGAAGACTTTTGCTTTAAAACTTCTTGGTGCTCACAGTACTGTACATGTGAATAAACGTTGGTTTACGAGTAGTTTTGCACTTCTTCTTTGCAGAACACAATCACATTTAATGACTACTGTAGTAATTTTGTGATTGTGGAAGGCCCAGCGCTTGGCATCCTGAGACTGATGTTAAGTGATTTAACTCGTGGCATGTGTCAGCATATCCCAGACAAGGATTCTACGCTGGGTTATGGCCTGCTTGGATCATCTTTGGTGAGCTGGTGGCTCGGCCTAGTGCTCTGCACACTCTACATTTGGTTCTTAAACACGGAACGCATTGCCAGGACAAAGGACCTGTTTGTGCGCAACCTTTATGAAGCAGCGTTCATTGACCAGTCTATGCTCCTGAACACCAAGTTCGAGATTGTGCTTCAGTCAAAACCTAGCATGTAAGTAAAAGTGGACATGTACCTATTTTTATGCACTGAATAATGACAACTGGATTAGATTTAATTAACATTCTTACATTATAACCAACAGTGAAAAGGAGAAGGTGACCATTTACCTCTGCGCGACCATGTGGCATGAGACCGCAGATGAAATGATGAAGATGATCATCTCAATGTTCAGGTATTCTAAAGGCATAAAGAGCCATTTACTTGAAAACTTCCATGATGAACTCAAAATGAATGTTTTCTTTTATTTTTTCCAGGCTGGACAAATTCCGACCAAAGAAAAACAAATTTAATGATGTTGTTTTTGAGTCCCATATCTATTTCGATGATGCTTTCCTGACCAAAGATAACAAGCGTTGTGTCAACGAGTATGCAGAGACGCTGGTGGAAGTCATCGAACAGGTTTATATGTAAGTAATTATATTGTTATAAATATTGCAACACTTGCATGGGTTTGGGAAGAAATGCCATTAGGTCTCTTTATTTTGCTTTTGTTTAATGATACATCCTTCCTAGCCCAAAAAAGTTTCTTTTTTTTTATTTTATTTTATTGTCATTTTGCTCCAATTATTGGGCTGGAAAAAAGAATGGAATCCTCCAACACATTTCTAAATCCTGGAATGTTGTAGGAGAATTGTGGGTGTAAATAATTGAAGGTGAAGTTGCATCATCCAGAAAGTAACAGTAGAAATGATCACTAAGTTTAATACATAAAATTGGGACTAAACACCTCTGTGTCCATAAGAAAAGCACCTGTTAGTGAGGGTAGTGGGGGGGAAAGGTCTTCAATTTGATAAGGTCAAAGATATCAGACTTTGGAGGACTTAAATCAATACTTTGACCCTATTCCAGAATGATGAGCATTTCAGGCTAATTAGGGAAGTGAATGAATCAATGCACACAATATGCATAGTGGCCACTGTACAAACCTTTTGTTGCAGTTTTATGAACGGTGGTTGCTTCAGTTAGTCAGATTCTGGCTTTTCAACATTATATGGCAATAATTTTCTAAATGACTATGTTTGCCTAAAATGGTCCAGCATAGAATTATGGTAAAGTGCAAGGGAAAACAATTCACTGCAGCTTATCAGGACCAACAACTGCCATCTCTTTTGTTTTCGGCCAGGTTCTACTGCCACTTCTGTGTGGGTGGAGTTTGAATGTTCTCCCCATGCTTGGTTCGTTTCCTCCAGATACTGGGTTTCCTCCCACAGTCCAAAGAAATGCAGATTAGTTAATTGACGTTCCCAAATTGCCCACAGAGTATGAATGCATACATGAATGTGTGTACAGTATGTTTGTGCCCTGTGATGGATTGGCACCCCATCCAGTGTGTACCTGGGATAGGTTCCACATTTTCAGTGGGGAAAGGACTCAGTGATGGTGGATCTTTCTCACCTCCCAGGGTTAGTGTAACTCTCTGTGGCGTCCATAATAAATGAAGAAATAGGAGGCATGCTTGGGACAGCTCACCAGGACTTTTTATTTTTCATTTTGTTTGTTTGAGTGCTATTCACATTATTGAGACAGAGACATACAAATGCTCATATGCTCTTTCTTACTCACTTGCATGGCACTCTCTACTCAGTGCTGCTAAACACAGTATTATTCACAGGCAGACGTTCAGTCCTATAAAGCATTCGCCAATGTGGAGCTTGTGCATTTGGTTGTTCATTTCTTTGTTTGGAAGTCAAAAATTTGGCATTGCTCAACATTATTATTATTATTATTATTATTATTATTATTATTATTATTATTATGTTCATTGTTAATGTTTTACTGCATTATCAAAGGCAAATGTGTGTGTGTGTGTGTGTGTGTGTGTGTGTGTGTGTGTGTGTGTGTGTGTGTGTGTGTGTGTGTGTTTCCTGTTAATATACAGCATATTCACAGAGGATAGCAAAAGTGTATTTAGGCACAGAAGCCTTCTTCCTGATCAGAAAATCTTCCAAGCACCATACGGCTGCCGTGTGCAGTACACACTTCCCCACGGCAACAAGCTGTTTATACACTTTAAGGATAAACAGCAGATCCGCCACAAAAAGAGATGGTCGCAGGTGAGCCGCTACATATTAACTAACTGTCCTCCACAATTATTACTTACTAACTATTATAATTGTAGCATGTTGTAATGTTTCAGTAACACTTTATACTGCACTCCATTATAACTACAATTTATTTAATTTCTAGTGTGAACGATGAAGAGGAAATGAAAAAAAATATGAATATTGCATATGAGAACTATAAATACTAGGACGAAAAATGTGATGAAAATTTAAAATCTCACAGTCTCACCATTTCTTTAAAAATGAAAAATACTGAGAATAGAAGCAGGCACTGTGATGTACATTTTTTTCCCCATTAAATTGCCATTTTTATTTATTTGTTTATTTTACCATATGTATGTTTGATGTCAACAATATTTATTAACTTTTTTTGTCTGTAGAATTTAAAGTTAAAAATTCCTGCCTCAGGAGAATATGCAACATTATTCATGTTCTCCCTGTGCTTACTGGGTTCCCTCTGGGTCCTCTGGTTTCATCCCACAGTCCAAATACATACAGTGTAGGCTAATTGGCGTTCCCAAATAGTGTAAGTGAATGTGTGCTTGTGTGCCCTGTAATGGACTGGCACCCCATCTAGGGTGTACCAAACCTCATGCCATGAGTCGTCTGGGAGAAGCTCCTAACTTCATGTGACCATGTATATGGTAGAAGATATACTGTACAGTAGAAATGAAAGGACAAGAAAAATCTATAAATATGCCCATAAATGTTTGTCATAGCTAAAAATCTCAAAGTAATACATGACTTTAAATAAGCAACCCGGTACATAGTGTTTTTATTGTTTTTTTTTGTTTGTTTGTTTGTTTGTTTGTTTTATTTCAACAAATGAAATACAAAATATTATGCACATATTGTAAAAACACAAGTTACATCATGAGGCCAACAATGTCATATTTCATATTCACATACTCCACACATATGTGATGCTTGTTGAACTCTTCTGTCATATTCATCACTGATTGATTTCAGCAAATCTAAATGACGTAACACAGAATGCTTCATGCGCCAACATACTAAGAGTTTATCATACTTACAGAGTCTCATTGCAGGCAATGTTTTCCTTTGTTTTTCCTAAAGATCATGTACATGTACTACCTCCTTGGCTGGAGGCTGCACAAGAAATATTATGAGATGCAACTGGAAGGGGAGGAGCTGCAGACAAATGTCGAAGATCAGTTAAAAGTAAGTGTGATTAATCTATGATGACTGCAGCACACTGATTTTCATAATCTAATAATAATTGATTTTCTCTTCCAGAGAGCCAAAGAGAACACGTATGTTCTGGCTCTAGATGGAGACACGGATTTCCAGCCTTCAGCTGTCATGCTGTTAGTAGATCGGCTCAGGTTGTACCCTGAAGTGGGAGCGGCTTGTGGCAGGATCCATCCCACTGGCACAGGTGACTGATAATAATAATAATAATAATAATAATAATAATAATAATAATAGGAATTGTGGGTCCGCTACATTTACTGCCAATGTGTCCATAGTCAAATCGTATTATGTTCATACCTGTAAATTAAGAAATGTTAAAGTTTTGATTTCATGTCAACATACGTATGGTTTGTTAGTAAATTTGCAGAAAATTGCAACATTGCACCATTTGTGATATACACAATTTGCTAATGCAGTGTTTTGTTGTTGTTGTTTTTCTTTTCACCAAATCATAATTTGATCCAAATGGTGCCATCTCTTGAAACCACACTAATGTAGATAATGAGCAGGGTTTGGTGCCATTTGGCTGTATCTCTCCATTTTATTTAGTTTCTCAGACATACTCCATGTTCTAGCAAACCAGCATTGAGAAAGTCATATTTAAGAAGAATAACTAGTCTTTGTTTCGAGAAACCTTTGAAATGCTCTACACAACTGCTATTTGAATGTATTTGCACTTTCAGTTTGTTCACTTTTTCTTTTCTCTTTTTACAAGCTGGATCCACAGGAAGGCAATCAAATAATAAGAATGAATTAATAACAATTATTTTATACTTACTGTACAATAGCAATATTTTCCTACTTCACACCTTTTTTATTTATGCCACATTATCACTTGCATCAGTGGTCACAAAGTTCAAATTATACAATGTACTGTACTTATCTTACTGCTTGTAACACTCGACAATATAAACAGGAAACAATCGAGTTTTAACTGTGTTTTTTTTCGCAGGCCCTATGGTGTGGTATCAGAAGTTTGAGTATGCTGTGGGTCACTGGCTCCAGAAGACAGCTGAGCATGTGTTTGGATCTGTGTTGTGCAGCCCGGGCTGTTTCAGTCTGATGCGTGCAGAGGCACTAATGAGCGACAATGTCATGAAGAGATATACAATAAAAGCAACTGAAGCTGGGCACTATCTACAGTATGACCAGGGTGAGTAAAATGTAGATTATGCATATTCAGAAGTGTTTTTTGGTCATTAAGATTAGATGGATTTCCTTGAATGTTGTGGTGGTTGTGTTTGATTAAACTGGGAAATGTTATCCTGAAAGTATTGGATAATTTGCTGGTGCATCTTGGGAAATCAGCAAGCGTCTCACTATCCCAAAAGACTAGTGTATATTTTTGACAAAAAAATTTCATTTACATGATAAGTCATCAAATAATGTGTTTTTGTAGTGTTTTCAATGTAGTACAAAGTGAAGAGACATTACAGTTGACTCCCTTTTTAATTGCTGATTTCCATACTGTGCCAACTATTTTGGTATTTGGGTTGGAAGTTTCTGCTTGTACTGTATGTACTAGAAGAGATGAACCATCCCGTGATCAGAGAGACCTGCGGCTGAATGGGGAACAGTGTGATGATAGCAATTCTTTATTATAGTACAACTGTGATCCAGTGTGTTTTAATTCCTAGTCAGAAGGTTAATGTACTGTTTGTCTTTTGGCCAATTTGTGGTTGAGTCTGGATAAAGCTGTCCCATGCTTGTTATTTGGTCAGCTTGGTTGATATAATGCCTCGAACACACGGGTCTACACTCCAGCCAGAATGAACTACTGCACTGAATAAAACAGTTTACAGTTAATGCAGAGAGACTCTAGGAAAATCTTTTCACCTCTTTTAAGTTTCTTTTAGTTCTTTTGATGATTTAAATTTCCCCAGCAAACTGATGTGCAATGACAAAACCCTTGTATTGCTTGTACCCCAGCCACCACTTTGTTTATCCACAAATGATCTGATGTACCTTATGTAATCTCGCTCTGTGCACGCAGGTGAGGACCGCTGGCTGTGCACACTGCTCCTGCAACAGGGATGGCGAGTGGAGTACAACGCTGCATCTGACTCCTACACCAATGCTCCACAGGAATTCAAGGAGTTCTACAACCAACGTCGGCGCTGGGGCCCGTCCACCTTGGCCAACACTCTGGACCTCCTTTCCAGTGGCAGCATCACCGCAAAACTGAACAAGTCCATTTCACGGCCCTACATTCTCTACCAGATTATCACCATGGCCGCCTCCATCTTGGGACCAGCTACAGTTTGCCTCATGATTGCAGGTGTGTTGCATGACTTTAGCTAGACAGGCAAGAGCGTGCAAGGAAGAAAACTTGGCAAAACATATGTTTCCTCTGTGTAAAATTCGCCTCTCTTTTCAACAGGAAGCTTTAAATTCGTCTTCAACGTAAGCGCCAATGCTGCTCTCGTGATGGCGATTGTTCCTCCTGTAATCTACATGATTCTCTGCTATTATCTCGGGCAGGCAAAATCAGACTTACAAATCAGAATTGCTGCAGTCTTGAGCATAATCTATGCTTTTTTAATGACAGCAACCATCTTATCTATTGTAGGTAAGTGGAGTTTTCATTTAATTCAATACTTCAATCTTTTACCTGGGCAGGGGGTTTCAGTTACCAAGTTAGTACACACTCAGTGCCTGTCCCAAGCCTGTATGAAAATGAGAAATGTTCCAGCAGGAAGAGCATCTGATGTAAAACGTGACTAATCAAATATCAAAGTGGATAGGCAGCGTTGCCAAGCCCTTAATGAGAATTGCAAGGAGAAGCAAAGTTTGTTTTACAAATATTTAATTTGCTTTCCCCATTAAATAATGCTGTAGTGTAATATACAGCACTCAGGGCAGCGTTGCCAGCTCACATTTCCAGAAACTTATATCCGACGCTTAAATTATATCCTAAACTTAAATTATATCCTAATTATATCCTGTGACACTGCTATCAGTAAGACCTATTACATTGTGGCACTGTGCTTATTTCATAACTTAATTTGATTGCTAATCTGGGTTTCTTCATATGGTTAGGTGACATGGTAATACAGCAGACTTTTATGACCCCGAGTGGCTTATTCTTCATTGGCATAAGCATTATGTACATTTCCACGGCTCTTCTTCATCCTCACGAGTTCCAGCTCATCATCTTCGGTGCCCTTTATGTGATCTGCATCCCGAGTGGCTACCTGCTGCTGACAATTTACTCCATGGTCAACATGAACAACGTGTCCTGGGGCACACGTGAATCTGCCTCTCAGTCCACCGAAACCGAGGAGAAAAGCAAGAAAAATGTCAAGTGCCAGAAACTGCTGAAACTCTGTGGCTATAACTTTGAGTTTGAGGTGAACAAAGAAGTGAAGGAGACGACTGCTGTGCCAGAGAAGGCACCTCAAGTCCCAGCTTTGAAAACTGAAACAAATGTGCCCGCGGAACCTGTAGAAGAGTAAGATATATCATTAATATATTATTAGTTTGATGTCACCTTAAGCTACTTTACCTGTGAGACTAAATAGATGTATTTGTTTTTGTTTTTTTTCAGACCCTTCATTAAGGACTGTGAGTGCACATACTTTTTTTGACCATTCTTATTATACACAGCACAACAGTTTAATATGTTGACTAATTAAGCTTTTTATTTTATTTTATTTTATTTTTTTAGTTTTTATTCAACAGTTGATAGAAAAGTCTCCTGACCTGGGCCTTAGGGAGAACAGGTTTACTTTGGTGGGTATTACCAAAAATGCCTTATTTCACATCGCAAACTCTCTTACTGGCAGCATGGCGACTAAGTCATTAGCATTGTCGCCTTGCACCTCCAGGGTCCAGCTTTGGGTTCTGTGTGCATGGAGTTTGCATGTTCTCCTCGTGCTTGGTGGGTTTCCTCAGTCTTCTCTGGTTTCCTTCCACAGTCCAAAGACATGCAGATTAGGCTAACTGGCATTCCCAAATTGCCCATCGTGTGTGAATGTGTGACAATGTTGATCGGAGGTAAAAAAAAATACGAATAAATATAATGCCAGTCACCATTGACCGAGTTGGACCTCAGAGGTTCCTAGATGGATTGAATCTCATACTGCTTTAACTGTACAAATCTTTTGACAGAATCATGTATTTTCATATTTCATAACCTGGGAGTCACTAAACCGTTTTTCTAGTTTTTGTGGCTACTGATTCCCAGGACCTCATGATTCCAAAATCACCTTGTTTGGTGCAAAAACCAGCAGATGACTTAAAAACAGACCCAAAATCTTAAAATCTCTTTCTTTTTTTTTCAGGAAGAAGAAACGTTTTGGCATGACCTAATCGAACAATACCTAAAACCATTAAATGCTGATAAAAAAAAGGAGGAAAAAATCAAAGTAGATTTGAAGGACCTACGCAACAAGGTTTGTCAGTGGGATGTCGGCAGAAAATATGGATGGATAACATTTGGCTGTATAAAGTCTTTATTTAATTATTTAATTGCACAATTAAAAAAGTATTAAACAAGTTAAGAATTAACTGTTGGCAGATGCCTAGGAGAGATATGTTTAGGAATATTTGAATAATGGTCTAACAGAGTGATCTGCTCTAATTATTCTCTTTATATTTTCAGGCAACTTTTGTATTTTTTATCTGTAATGCCCTGTGGCTCGTGGCTACTTTCTTTCTGCAATCCATGGGCACCACAGTGAGCATCACCATCCCAAAAGTCTACACCAACGGAACCATTGCCCCTAATGCAAATCTTTTTATTGATCCAATTGGACTGATGTTCCTCCTCAGTTTCGCCTGCCTCCTTTTTGTTCAGTTTATAGCTATGTTGTGGCACAGGTACCTAATATATGAATCTTTTGTTGTACACCATTTGAACGTGCCCAGGATGATTTTTATTTAATTTCTATATGTATGCTTTGCTTTAGAATCCAGACTTTAATCCACTTTATCGCTTACATTGGGACTGAGGCAACTGTTTACAGGAAAGTGAACAAGGACCACAGCATACCTCTGATCAGTGAAGAAAATGTAAGTTTGTTTGTTTGTTGTTGACTGTTTTTTCCAAAATTATGCATGCACTGGAATGATCTAATGCTTTAATATGTTAGTTAACCATGATGACAGACATATTTAATAACTCCAGGATTAATTTTTGTCTTCAGAATTTTCTTTAGGAGGCAATAAAATTGGTTTAAAGGCTACAAGAAGATGATGGACCTTTCCAACAAACCCTTAGACCACACAATACCTGCTTATTGGAAGTGGAATAATTAAGGCATTTTAAGCACTTTTTGTTACTAATGTTTCAACTGTATTATTATTATTATTATTATTATTATTATTATTATTATTATTGTTGTTGTTGTTGTTGTTGTTCTTGCTCTTGTTCTTGTTGTTGAAGATTATGTACTTTTTATTGAAATTGTGCTGTTTCTCCTTCAGTGCGCCTAGTGTATAATCTCAAAGTTAATGTGTACAAAGGCGATGATTAACCTGTCTAAGACTGACTGACAGATCATAAACTTCTAGTATTCAACAATAAACCACTGCAAATAACTATGGCATGACAACAATCCTTTCCACCACACCTCTTTACTGCAATGTCACCTCACCCACAATGTAATGCCACACACATATGCATCATGCGGTTCACTGAGAAAATGAATCACAAGTCATGACGTGAATTACCAGTTGAGCCCTTTTCAAATATGAATGCAATTTTTCATGCAACAACAAGATAAATTCTGTTGAGATCTTTATTTGAATTCATTACAAGAAGGTATTTTGGGAAGCAAAACTGCTCATCTGCATATTGTCAAAAGGAACCAACAAAACATTATTAAATCAAAATTATGCCACAAGCTCACATAAAAACCTTTGTCAAGCTTCACTTTGTATGCTGTAGTAGCACGGGCATGACATGAAATTCTAAAAATGTTAGAAATTAATTAATTAATTAATTACTAAGCAATTAAATGAATTAATTAAAGAAATGGCTAGAAGATCAAGTCCTAAGAGTGTCCATGAAACACCTATAAAGATGTAATTGCTTATTGCAGGTTTTAATTGTAGTTACATATTAATTATTTGGGCTAATAATGTTATTTATAATATTTTTGCTTTGCAGGTTAATAACCTGACATACAGAAACAAATGGTGGTATTATTGACTATCTGCAAAGCCAATCTGTACTTTTTTAATAGTACAAGTTCCTTCATACAGTACATTTGGCAAATTTAGATATTATTAATGATTGTACATGTTAAGATTTTTTTTCATGAATTTACCCATGGTCGCGGTTTTTAGACAGCGAGACACGTATTGGTAAAATGCAATACAGGAATTTTAATGAAGACAGCTGTTTAAATATATAAGTGAACCTTGTACCTTTTACACTGACAAACATAAGGAATCCAGTTAGTTTTGATATTTTGTCTATTTTTACAAATAGTACCCTAGTAACAAGATTGAAAATGTGGTAACCGGTTTGACTGGTGTAACAGCAATGTCTGTTGAAAGACATGATAATAGAACAACAGCAGGAAGACTAAAATGAAACACCTAAGAAATACAGTTATGAAACCAGTGCATATTTTTTATCCTGACCCATACAGTAAAACTGCAAGGCCAAATAAAGAATCATACAATGAATTCGATTCATACCCCTTTTCGGATTTTGACAAAACAACCAGGTAAGCAACACATCGAAAGGGTGTAAAAGATAACATAGTTTGTCAGATCAGGCCAACTTCTTCTATTGCTCCATAGTCCAGTTCTGATGCTTATATGTCCATTGTAGGTGCTTTCAGTGATAGGCATAGGTCAGTATAGCAGAGATTCACTGTTTTCTGATGCCAGTACATCATAATCCAACATATCAATCTACAGTGACTTTTATGGAAAAATTGACCCAGAAGGGGCCATGATCCTTGGGTGCTCATGACCCTGTTACCAATTTATCAGTTTTATATTTCTGGACTGCTTTAGGTATCGGCACTGTTACCATAATAACATGTTATTTAAATAACATTAAATAAAATTTTTAAAAGTCCTGCAATCATAGTTGTACTGAAGGTGAATTCAACTATCAGCAGAAAAGTGCACTTATGAAGTGTGTAAGTTTTCTTTAGACAACAGCATGATCTCTGTCAAAATGTTAACTGAATTACTGATACGGTAATGTGTAAGTAATATTTTTCTGTTTGTGCAGGTGGAGAGAGTTTTACTTGCTATATACAGTACTGCTGCGTATCAACACCTACAATAAAGCATATTTAATTTCCTGATCAGATATACTGTAGAGAGATAAATATTACAGTTTGTTGTTTGTTTGTTTTTTTGTTGTTGTTGTTTTTAAGCAACAAGTATGCACCCAATTAAAGTAGAACTTGCTAGTTGCATCTGAAATGTAGTTGACCGCTGCATTTGTTTGCAGAGGTTTGGGTTTAATGATAAACACTTTGACTTGCTTCAAATTCTTGTGCATGAATGTACCTGATGTTAATTATTTTCTAAAGTTTGTAGCACTTTATTAATCATAGCTGCATTGTGTTAAATATCTTTAACACTATAATTGTGAGTACAGACTCCAGAATTATGATTTGAAGTAGTCTGAAAACAAAAACCTGACGTTAAGATTTTCATGGAGGGGAATTTATTTCAGGACTGCTGGAGTAGACTGACCTGATTTTAGCTAAGTGTACCTAACAAATTGACTACTGAGGGTATATAATTTAAAACACTGGAGTGGTATCAATCTGAACTGTAATTGTATTCTTACTGTAATTCTCAGCAAGAGAGCCAATCGAGCATATTTCTCTACATGTACAGCGCACTAATGCTTTTTTTGACTGCTTTTCTTTACTGTTAAATCTCTGATGCTGTAGCTGGTCGAATGGCTGTCCCGCTCTGGCTTCCTGTTCTCCTTGGGGATGATCACAGTGAATTCTTTGAAGTGTGTACTACAGTTATTATATAGCGGAGATTCGTTGTATGAAAGTTGTATAAGGCCTTTGTGTGTGCAATTTTCACCTCATTATCTCAACTCTCCATTGTGTTTGCAGGACTCAGATGTCATCGCAGATCAAGTAGCCCTTTGTGCGTCACATATACAATAATAGGTGGTGTAAAATTGCAAGTAGTACTAATGTGCATGTACAGAATGTACAACAATATACAATACAGTACCGGATGTTCGATTTGTCCAAGTAACAATGATTAAAAGACGATTGTAAGAATTTAGTTTAAAAAACAAAAAAAGCCTTATTGGAGCTTTTAACAACTGTTTATGAGGTAGAAAGAAACTGTTCCTGTCCCTAACAGTTTTGGTGTGCAGAGTTCAGACATATCTCATCTAAATTGCAAAATGGTTTGAAATGTTTTTTTTTTTTTTCATATTGTACAAGTACTTTAAAAAGTTTTTTAATTAAATGCAACTAACTTGGTTAACTTAAGTTAAGTCACTTAGGAGAACAAGTTATTATTTTTTTTTACAACTACAATTATTACAATTACAAAATCTATAAAAATCAACAAAGGTGTAGTAAATATTACAAATAACTATTAAGTAAACATAACTATTGAAACTATGTAAACTAGTGACACTATTTGTTTTATATACTTAAAATCGGTTTCATAGATTTAAAAAAAAAATTAAGTAAGGACAAATTTATATTGTAGTGTAAATTAGCTGAAGGATATGAGTTTCATTGAAAAGTACTTTTTTGAGTTAAAGTACAAAAGTACTTGCCTTCAAAAGTATTCAAGTATCAAAAGAACTGTGATTTATTATGGCCGATGTTCAAATCCTGTTCATCCTGTGCGGGGTCACAGGAAGCCTGGAGCCTATCCCAGGTGAGGTTCACCCTGGACAGGCTGCAAATCCATCACAGGGAATACATGCACATATGTTCACTCTCATTTACATACTATAGGCAACTTGAAAACAATAAGCCCCCTAGTGACGGGGAGGAATTGGATACGACTAAATTAGGGGGGAAATCGGGAAAAATCCAAAAAACAAAGCAAAATGCTGATAAGCTTCAGACAGACTTTCAGGTACACAGCTAGCTAGCTAATGAAGATGGATAAAATTTTAGTAATTAGTTATTACGAGCTCAACCCTATGTTGCCATTACCACATGGGTTGCAGAATAGAGATGCTTAGATTCAATATTCATTAGATTTTATTTGACATTTGTACACAAACCAAAAGTATGAGTGCATTGTATTTTTTTTTGTAAAAGTTCTCTGAGTCTATGATAAAAAAAAGAAAGATAAGAAAAGTTAAATAAACAAATTTAAATAAACAAATGTTTTATTTGACATTTGTACACAAACCAAAAGTATGAGTGCATTGTATTTTTTTTTTTGTAAAAGTTCTCTGAGTCAGTGATAAAAAAGAAAGATAAGAAAAGCTAAATAAACATATAAAACAGGAAACTGGGTTGTTTTTAACCCAGCTGCTGGATAAATATTATACCAACTACATGCTGGGTTAATTTAACTCAGCAAAATGGGTAAAATAATCAATCCAAATTCTAGGTCATATTTAACTATAATACTGGGTTAATTCTACCTCACAAATAGGTTATTATTATTTTTATGTTTTACATGTCTATGGGTAAAACAGTTTAAACAGTTAAATTACTTTGATATACTGGTCTATTACAAAAAAAAACACTATAAGAATTGCAAATATATATATATATATATATATATATATATATATATATATATATATATGCATTAAACACCCAATTAAATGTGCAAATCATAGAAGAAATATTTATATTTATTTTTCAAAAGCACAAGATCAGATAATACAAAACAAATTAAACAGTGACATCATTACGATACTATTACTCAGAAGCACTAATGCCTGAGAGGAGAGCAGTGCTGGTCATTATCTCCCAACATCAGGATGTAGCGGTACGGCCTGGACACTTCAGCCTGCTAGTGATATTCCACGGTGTCGGTTCCAACCTTAGAAAGAAAGAAATTAAAGAAAGTAAAAGTTTATGGAAAAATCGAGGGGGTTGGCTAGTATGTATATTTGTAAGAAGATTAGTGTTTTGTAACACCTCAGCTTTTTATATGTGTTTGCTAACGCTAGCAACCTAGTTAAATGCTAGCATCATGCTGGCACTACAGTTAATAGTTTAGCTTTCATTTATCACTTCACCATCTTAATACACCCTGCAAGCATTCTACAAAAAAAGCTAAAAAGCTCAGACATTTTTGCAGTTTCTTTCATACACAGGTGGGGTTCTTTGGTTTGGCTAGCTAGCAGTCATTGTCAGATAAACTAGCATGCTATAGCACAGACCAGGCTGAAAGTTTGAGTGCAACACGGTAACAGTAATAAATGTTACATACAGTGAACAAATTCAGTCATAGGTGAGTGAAAGTGTGTATACAGACCTTATATTTAACGTTTACATTTCATTTTTAATGCGTGAGGAGGAAGACCAAAAACACAAAGCTGGCACAGTCACTGAATACACCGGTGAACTTCGGGGGAGGGGCGGTCTTGTCTGTGATGTTAGCTGTCACTAGCTAACCCAACTCCAAAACAGCAAGCTAGGTTAAACAAAAAGTACCCAATTCCCTGTAAATAACCCAGAAAAAATTACTCAACAGAGGCAACCCAGCGTTTGGGTAGAAAAACAAACCAGCATTTTTTAGTGTGCACTATAACATTATCGAGTACTGTAATGAAGGCGGCATGGTGGTGTAGTGGTTAGCACTGTCGCCTTGCACCTCCAGGGTCCGGGTTCGATTTCTGGCCAAGTTCAATTCCCCATGCTTACTGGGTTTCCTCCAGGTACTCCGGTTTCCTCCCACTGTCCAAAGACATCTAGGTTAGATTAATTGACATTCACAAATTGGCTGTTGTGTGTGAATGAGTGTGTGAGTGTGTGTGTTCCCTGTGATGGATTGGCGCTGTCCAGGGTGTAACCCACCTTGTGCCTGAAGTCTCCTGGGATAGGCTTCAGGCCCCCCGTGACCCTGAATATAGGATTAAACGGGATAGACAATGAGTGAGTGAGTAAGAGTAGTACTGTAATGGTACTGTATAGTTTAATCATGATCTCCAGATATAGAACTACAGGGCGGGTAAAAAATTAACTAGGCAATATTTAATGGCTATTGAACTTGTAGTATCATTTGAGCCCCACCCTGGTGCACACCCCATTTAACTCTCACTGTGCGTGCATGGTTTTCGAGGACGTTGTTCAGAACAAAGCCTTGCACACTGAAGTACTTGGCTTTCCTCCTCACCTATTGAGGAGGTTCAATATCCCAAACGATTTCCTTCAGAAGCCTGTACTTTCCATTCCTGGCCATTTGAGAAAACTGGTTGAAGCCCTGGTGCCTACGTTGAAATGTAAAAATTTGCTTACATTTTCCTATTTAATAAAGTACATATACTATACTGTAATTAGTTTCAATACATTTGTAATATTTTCAATAATTTTTATTGCCTAGTTACTTTTCACTTTTTCACTGTAGAGACAGTGTTTCATTGGTATACAACTCACGTTTTTCTGTCATGTGAAGGCCCCGAAACCTGTGACTATTAACCCTCCCCACTGCAGTTCCTTTAATAATGAGAGGCAGTAGTGGATTGGGTTTCTTTCTGAAGTCCATGATCATTTCTTTGGATGGTTCTATCTTCTGCATATTTAATGAGTAAAGTATTGTCCAGGGTGGTGAGGCAGTTGTCGGTGTACAGGCTAGAGTTTGGGGCTTAAACAGCAGCCCTGTGGTGTTCCTGTGCCGATAGTAAGCTCAGAAACCTTGTCTCCCATCCTCATCACTTGTGGGCTGTTCATTCAAAAGTCCAGAATCCAATTACAAGTGGAATTTAGGACCCCTAGGTCCATCTGATTCACAAACAGCTTTCCCAGGTGGATGGTATAAAAGGCAGAAATAAAGTCTAGTAAGAGTATCCTTACATACTGTACTGCTGTAGTCCAGGGTTCGAAGTGTATGATATAGGGCCATGGTGACCACATCAACAACTAAAATAGTGGATGGCAGGTGAACTAAAATGGTCGATAGTACTTTGCACCATGGAGTTGTTATGTTACAGTACTACAGTATTTTTAGATAAATATGGGATGACTGCTTGTGAGAGATAAAAGTTAAACATGTTTGTATACACATTTGCCCGCTGCTCAGCACAGGCTTTTAGAACTTCTGGTGATACACCATCAGGTCCCACTGGTGTTACCCATCTTCAGAACCTTCAGGATCTTCAGGACCTGTGTGTGTGTTTCATCTGGAGTAGAATATTCTCTGGGTTCAGTGGGATCTTGAGGGCGTATCTGTGTTCAGTCTATTAAATCTAGTATAGAATGTGTTGTGGCTGTCTGGTAAGGTGATTTCTTGTTTTTTTTTTTCCTTCTGTATTTTGCACAACCCTTAACAATGGTAATGCTGGGATTATTTTAAACACAGGATGAAAGACTTCATGGGGGGGGGGATAAACAAACAAACAAACAAACAAACAAATAAATAAATAAATAACTAAATAAATAAAACTGGTTAGAAGAAACTCCTAATCAAATTAAATTCTAGGAGTGTCCATGAAACACCTACATGTATAAACATGCAATTGCAGGTTTTAATTCTAGTAACGTGTTAATTATTAAGGCTATTATTTATTTAATTGTTGCTTTGGATACATAACCTACATACGGAAACAAATGGTGTTGTTTTGCCAACAGGGTCAAAGACAATAATCTGCCAAACTGTACTTGTTGTAATAGTACATACAGTAAATTCCTTCATACATTTGGCAAATTTAGATATTACAAATAATTGTACATAAGATTTTTTTTAAATAAATTTACACATGGTAATTGTTTTTTTTTTTTGACAGCGGGACACATATTATTAAAGTGCATTACATGAATTTTAATGATGACAGCTGTTTAAGTACATAAGTGACATTTGTAGCTTTTTCACTGTCAAACATAAGGAATCCAGTTAGTTTTGATATTTTGTCTATTTTTAAATAATCCTCTAGTAACATGATTGACAATGTGGTAACAGGTATGACTAGTTAAACATCAATGTCTGTTGAACGGCAAAATAATAGAACAACAGCAGGAAGACTAAAATGAAACACTTAAGAAATACAGTTATGAAACCAAGGCATATTTTTTTCTAGCACCTAAAAATGCAAGGCCAAATAAAGTACTGCCCAATGAGTTCGATTCATACCTCTTCCTGGATTTTGACAAAACAACCAGGTAAGCATCGCATGTAATTAGTCATCAAAATCATCAGGCCACTTTCTTTCAATGCTCCATAGTCCAGTTCTAATGCTTACATGTCCATTGTAGGTGCTTTCAATGGTGGACACAGGTCAGTATGGCAGAGATGCACTGATGCCAATACATCATAACCAGCATATGTAGTCCAGCAAGTAGTTCTAGTTTAGGTACACAGTCCCAGTTGGACTCAAATGAACTTCGTTAGAACTGTATATTATAAAATGTCATTATAAAAGTTTAAAAAGTATAAAAGTCATTATAATGTACATTATGTTATAATGTAGGTATTAACCACTGCAAACCAGAAACACTCCACAAGACCTGCCATTCTGGACATGCCCTTACCCTTCACCTAGCCATTTAAGGCATTTAATGTTATCACTTTTGGTGTATGCTACTAAGTTGTGTGATTACATTGTTTTATGTGAAAACATTTGTATTGAACTAAATTTTACATTCTGCCCTGTGATGGATTGGCACCCTGTCCAAGGTTTACACCGCCTCATGCTCTAAGTCTCTTGGGATAGGCTCCAGGACCCCTGCAGCCCTAAATACAGGATAAAGCGGTATAGACGATGAGTGAGTGAGTGAATATTCACTCTTTAAAAAGATTTTGAAGATCATGAGAAAAATGATAAACAATACAAAAACTTCATGTTATGTAGCTTAGAAAAACTCATGGTACTTAGTTTCATGTATTCCATGTAATAAAATAATTTTAATTATATATATATATTATATAAAATTTTATTTTAATTATTTTATATTTTATAGTAAAGTAACTTTTTTAGCCTAAGGAAAACTTACTTTACTAAGGACTGATTGGTATTTCATTTTTTTAAGGGACCAATTCTTGGAATCAACAAACTAATATTCAATTCAATTAAATTTTATTTGTATAGTGCTTTTAACAATTGACATTGTTGCAAAGCAGCTTTACACAATCAAAAGAATTATTTAAGTTTGTATGAGATGTTGGCCGCACGGTGGTGTAGTGGTTAGCACCGTCGTCTTGAACCTCCAGGGTCCAGGTTCATTTCCCGTCTCTGTGTGCATGGAGTTTGCATGTTCTCCCGGTGCTTGGTGGGTTTCCTCCAGGTACTCCGGTTTCCTCCCACAGTCCAAAGACATGTAGGTTAGGTTAATTGGCATTTCCAAATTGTTTGTAGTGTGTGAGTGAGTGTATGTGTGTGTGCCCTGTGATGGATTGGCACCCTGTCCAAGGTGTACCCCGGATTGTGCCCTAAGCTTCCTAGGATAGGCTCCTGGCCCCCCACAACCCTGAATACAGGATAAAGCGGAGTGAGTAGTAACTCTTCAAAAATATTTTTGAAGATCATGAGAAAATTATAAAGAAGACAAAAACCTCAGGTTATGAAGCGTTGGACAAACTAAGACTACACAGTTAGCTAGCTAATAAAGATAAATAACATTTTAGTTATTAGTGATTACTAGGTTGAATAACATTATGTAGTACTGTAATGTACTTTGGTGCTGTATAGTTTAATCATGATCCCCAGATATAGAAATACAGGGTGGGTCAAATTAACTAGGGAATATTTAATGGCTATTGAACTTGTAGTATGACTGGAGCCCCTCCCTGGTGCACCACCCCATTTAGCTGTGCGTGTGTGGTTAGACCAGCAATTTCCAGGACGTTGGCTGAGATGACGTGGACCTCTTGATTTCACTCCATTTTTTCCGGTGAGGCTACGCAAAGGAGAAGGTGTACAGGACAAAGCAGGACTTCCTTCAGAAGTCTTTCCACCCCCAGCCATTTGAGGAAACTGGTTGATGCCACTGGTGTCTATGTTAAAATTTAAAAATTTGGCCCTTATACAGTATATTAAGGCCTATAGTTACTTTTCACTTTTTCACTGTAGCGACAGTGTTTTATTGGTATACATCTCAGGTTTTGATAATGAGAGGCAGCAGGGGTGGTGTTTCTTTCTGAAGTCCATAATAATTTCTTTGGGCTTGTCTATGCTGATGATGAGGTCATTTTCCTCCTCATAGAGAAGAATGTATTTGACTAGTTCCCATCCTTAATGGGGCCCAGGATGGGTGTATCATGTGCATATTTAATAATTAAAGTATTGTCCTGTGTGGTGAGACAGTCGTGGGTGTACAGACTGTAGAGGTTGGAGCTAAAGCAACATCTGCATCCTCACTACCTGTGGACTGTCTATGCCAAAGTCCAGAATCCAATTACAATTGGAAGTTAGGATCCCCAGGTCCATCAGGTCTACTAACAGCTTTCCCAGGCGGATGGTATTGAAGCCAGAACTAAGGTCTAAGAAGAGTATTCTTACATATGTTTTGCTGCAATCCAGGTGGTGAAGTGTATGATGTGTATGAGGCTATGGCGATCGCGTCATCACCTGAACGGATATGTGACAATACCAGTAGTTCTTCATGGCAACCTGTGTAAGTGCCACTGGCCTGGTTTCTTTGGCACTGGTACAGTATGATAATGGCAGACTCCCATAAATATTGGATGACTGCCTGAGTGAAATACAAGTTAAATATGTCTGTATACACACCTGCCAGCTGCTCAGAACAGGTTTTTAGAACTCGTTTCGATTGGTGATACACAATCAGGTCCCGCTGCTTTGCAGGGGTAACTCACTTCCAAACTCACTTTGTTTTAGGCTGTCTGGTAGGGTGATGTTTTGGCTTTTGGTCCTTCTGTACTTGGCTAACTAATTAGGTCATAATGTGCAGTAGGTTATAATTAGATGTGCATATGAATAAAATACTCACTAGTGCAAAATTAGGCTAATTTCTAGGCGTTCTGCTTTTTTGACAGAGAATTCGTCTAACAAGATATTAGATGGGAATGAGGCAGGAAGAGAAGGCATTTTAAAATTAATTATTCTTTTCTCTGATCAACAACCTGGAAAAAAAAAATGTTCAAGAAGACCATGGGTGCTAAAGTGAAGTCATTTTTCTAGGTGGTCAGTATTGTATGCTGTTCCTCCGTTTTGGAGGAAGCACATATTACTAACACTAAAACTCTTCCCCAGGATTTAGTTTTCATATAATAAGGGAGATTAATTTCGCTTTAATGTCAAACGTTTCCAGGGATAATTAGAAACAATAAAATCTTTGTGGTACATTGGCACACACCTACAGCTTAAATAACATGCATTTAAAAAGCAAACAAAATAACAGTATAAAGAGAAATTTTACATATTGCACAAGTGCGAGTGCATCTGGAATAAATAAATAGTGTAAAAGATTACATTTATATAAAGTGCAAGTAGGTACACACCAAATATGTGAATGATTGGAAAAAGCACTAAATGCAAAAAGATGCAAAAGTAGTAAAAAAAAAAAAAAAATAGAGCAAAAATGTATTGAAACACATATTCATATTGTGCTAAATGCAAGGTGAGCAGTTTTAAATTGCATCACAGTTACAACAGTTGTTTGTCTGTTGGTTGGTTGGTTGGTTGGTTTGGAGAAATATGTCAAGGGTGGATCGGCTAGCCTGTGGGAATTAGCAATACCAAAATGGAAAGGAGATTGGGGGAAATTGTTCAGTGTCAATGTTATAATGACATTAGGGCAAACAATTTGTTTTATAGCAACTCATTTATTATCAGTTATATTACATTCATTAGTTTTATAATAAATGATCAGACCAAATGGGGAGGTAAAGTGTACATCCTTACACTTGTCCGTTTTTGCTGCTTCCAACACATCATCTTTGGGAACTGACCGTTTAATTGCTGTTATTAAGTTGTTTTTTTAAAGCAGCAAAAATGGACACGTGTAAGAATCTGAGTGACTGTAGGGTTGTGGTGTGTTTCTTAGTACTCGGTGGTTACCTACCCACAGTCGTCCACTGAAGAACAACAGTAGACCGACAATAGGATCATGGGCTTTCAAGGCTTATTGAAGTAAAGGTTTGCCAATCTGTTCTTACTATTGTATTGACTTTTTCAGCAAATTGTGTCTTGGATTGGTTTCTTTTGGGCTCAGGCTTAACAGACCTACTTTTGGTCTCAGAGGCAGGGTTGAGCTTTTCCTGTCACTGGTTTACTGGTATATGTTTAATAATCAATTTTAATGTCACATGGTTTCATTGTACCCAGTATAATGACAGTATATTATATAAGATATTATTATCTTTTCTTGTATATTTTGTGTTTGGTTTGCAGTCTCCCTCTACTGGTTCATACCTTTTATGCCTCATACACTCTTGCTTGTTCCTCTCTCTCCTTCAACTGCTAAGTGGTATCATGTCTCAAGCACTACCCAAATAACAACAACAACATCAACAAAAACGGGTCAATTATGGCCTATTATTGAAACAAAAATGTTTTTGTCCTATGATCTTTTATGTAAACCACACAATCAGGCATGCAAACAGGGCTAATGGGCAATACAGAGAATATTCCAAAAATGATGGGGTTCAGTGTTCTCTGTGTGCATCTTTATATTTCTAGGACTGGTCAGAGTGTACTGATATTCTTTGTGCGGACCCAAGAGGGCTCCCCTGGACCATAATGTACCTCTCCAAATATTCAAGAACTTGTTGGGCATCATATGGAAGAAAAGGCTCAGTTCTGGGTATTTACCCCAAATAAAGTCAGAAATTTTTTTTAAATGGGGATGAAATTTCAGTGCAATTCTATACGAAAGAAGTAGTTTTAGTCTAGAGTCCCATCCAAAAAGTTACAACAGCAAGGTTATTTCTTTCGTTATTGCTGTACAAGGAAAACATTGTAGTTAGAGATCAAAAGATAAATATGAAGTATAAATAGGTTCGAATTTCAGCTTTCATTGTTTACATCACACACAACTTAGAACATGACACCTTTGGTTTTAACCCACTCATTTCTTAATTAATGAAAATAATGAACCAGGTGACTGAAAGGTATGTTTTGATGTTTTGTTACTCAGGTGTGGGCTATTAAATTTCTTGCTTTTAAAATATGAATAGCTTGGAATGTTCACTCTAGGTTTAAGCACTGGGTTTCCATCCATCCATCCATTCATCCATTTATAAGCTGTTGGCCACAACATCAACACATCATTACACCCATATAACATATACCATTACACCTTTCTGAGCTTATTAAATGTTAAAACAATTAAAATGGGAAGTGTAGGCTTGATGGTTTAATGAGTGGAAGGTCATGATTTCGAATGCTATTCCTAGGCCCACTGGAGCAACACCCATAACCATGAACTCGTGAGTTACAGTATGCGTAAGATTAATTAAGATTAATTTATTATGAGTTTATTACTCCGCATTAGGGCGTCTGCCAAATGACAGCAAATAATGCGAATAGTCCCAGGTACATTATGATCTTACATCACCGCTTCACCTACCTTTAGATTATAGGGTTATGCAACCAGCCACAAAAGCTTCTTAATCCTAACCAACATTTCCAGTTTAAATTTGCCATACAGTAGTAGACACCAATAATCAGAGCAAAGCAAGTTGACACAAGTAAGAAGAGTTTCAGAAAAATGCTTCCAACAAAAATCTTATAAAAGCCTATAATTCACATCATGTCAAAGCCTGCAAGAGATTAAATTATCCCATCTACATATACAGTATGGGAACTTATTTTATCAACTATTGTACATCTGTATGCTATATATTTTGTTGAGTAGTACTGAGGGATTGTCTTTTCTCTTTACAGCCAGGTGCTGCTAATCATCAGCCCTTGATGAAATAATCATCAGCAGGTGTGCAGACCTCTAATAAAGCAGAGGTTTTGGCAGTTTACTGGTCTGGAGCACTAAGACGTGTGTTAACACAAATGCGAAAAGGAAAGCAATCAAAACAATGTCCAATAGACAAACGAGAGCAAAGTGAAATTATTTGGCCATACAGCATTTCAGCAGAAAACACCTCAGTCCCCCTGTCAAGCAGATGATTAGAGAAGTATGTAAAGAAGAATGGGCAAAATTCTTTTGCAACGATGAACGTAATGTGGGAACATCATACAGGAAATTATTACTTAAATTATTGCTGCTAAATGTGGATCTTTTAGCTATTGAATTATGAGGATACTTACCTTTTTGGAAAAAAAAAAAAAAAAAGGTGAGGCATTTAGAAATAACCAAGACAATATTTCAGATTAAATTATCTTCAATTATCTCATATGACTATCTATTTTGAAGTACTAAATATGAAGTACTAACATTGGAACATAACTGTAGATACAAAATTTACTGTAAATGCTGACATACTGTATATGCATTAAAGTAAGTCAGTGGCTTAAAATATTTATATGCTCGTTCTGCTTCCCTATTGTATTATCCTTAAATATGGTGATGATACTTTACTGTTCTCTTAACAGTCCCTAGTACATTTTACAGGAGCTGTTAATGTTCTTTGGCCTGTATATGAAGAAAACATTTCCTGCTCAAACCATTGAGGGAAATCTCTGCTCAGATGATCCTTGTACCTGTTTATGGCTTTGTGCATTGTAAATGAGGTAGTGTTAAGCGTCCAGTCATATCTCAAGGAAGAAGACTTAATATAAACCAGAGTCTGGATGCGTCTTCATTTTTGACAGTTCATGGAGTAGCAGAACACCATGGAGGAACTGAAGAATAGGGGACGAAAGAGGGAGGGGAGACACAGGTACCATAAAATAAGTGTTTTAACTTTTATATGGTATATTCTTTTGACTAGTTGGACAGATTCTATGTTATTTAACTGGATTCAATAGTTTGAGAAAGTGTGTACTTTTATTATATTTTATTGTACATCTTGTTTGATTTGATTACGCACAAGAAGTATTAAGTGTCAGTACAGTGGTTTCAGGTTATGGCTATGAAAGTAGCGTATTTCAGATCAACTTACACTATAGAGAATATGTGCTTATTACTTTACCCATAACAATGATAAATAATGATCTGCAATCCCCAACGTATTTTGAGCATCTCCAAATAAATGATGCATTAATGCTTTTACAGGGATACATGGGATCCTTTTCAGTTAAATCCTGTTGGAGCTGAGAAAGAAAAGAAGAGAACATGTTTGATGTTAATGCAGCACTTCATGGCAGTGGTTGTAGGCTTAATGGTCTTGACCAGTGCCGTCATCAGCAAGGTGAGTTGCACTGTAACACTGAAATGTTCTCAGAATCCTTATAGAATTCATTAGTCATTTATCGCATCGTTTTCAGAATTATCTTCATAACAGCAGACACACCTGTTTTTATTTATTTAAACTAAGATTACATCTGACTTGATATCACGTGCTTACTGCATCTACAGACGTTTACAAGCACATTTATGATAGCACTGAACACCGTATACTTTGTACTCTGTAATCTGTATCATCTTGAACATTTCTGAATGTTCCCACCCTCACTGGTACACAGCAGTAATATCCTAGCAACATGTAGATAGAATGATCTGATGGCCTGATGACTTGGCAACTTGGTAATAAGCAACTTGGCAACTTGGTAATAAGGAAATAAATTGAGACGGTAATGGCAGTTTTAGGGAGCATAAGGAATGCAAATTCAAGCAGAATCATATGAGATAATTGAAGATAATTTAATCTGAAATATTGTCTTGGTTATTTCTAAACACCTGACCTTTTTTTTTTTTTTTTTTTTAAATCATTACATACTGTACAGCACTGTGAAGAAGTATGAGAATAATTCATGTAAAAAGTATAAGGTTAATTTATGATTTAGCAAGGGGGGCAATTACTTTTTCACATAGGGCTACTAAGATTTGGACAAAAAAATTTTGTTTAATAAATGAAATCATTATTTAAAAACTGCATTTTGTATTTACTCAGGTTATATTTGTGAAATTTGTTTGATGATTTCAATCACTGAAGTGGGACAAATATGGAAAAAAAAGAAAAAATAAGGAAGGGGGTAAATATTTTTTCAAGGCACTGTATGTCAGGGAGTCTCCTAAACCTGGCATTCAATGTTTTAATGTTTAATAAAACCTAGGCCTAGGAAAACTCTTAGCTGAATTATTATTATTTATTTTTTTTACATACTTGAGTCATTACTTGAGTCCAAATTATACTGGAGTGAACTTCTAAGTTGACTTCTCAAATTAAACATCTGTTTCGCAAGTTTTGCTAGACGGTGAATAGCTGTTTCCTACATTACCAACGATGTCATTTTACTACATGATACATATTGGTGAAAGTGGGATTTTGCATTGCTTGATCGTCGTGTCACATCGCGTGATTAATCTCAATCTCTCACCTGCTGCTCTATAACTGCACTGCTGCCTCCTATTAATTTCCTCCATGCACAGACTTGACAGGGTCTGCATGTGGCTTAATAACATAATGCTCCCTTGCTCACATACTGTACTTCAAGCACATCTAATTACCACAGTCACCAATATTCACCATGTAGTCCAATAATAATAATAATAATAATAATAATAATAATAATAATAGGTAATAAAGGAAACAGCTACTCTAATCTGTGCCTAGATTCTGATAACACTTGACAGATGTTAAGGAAAGATGTTTTTATTTGAAAAGTCAACTTTTCAAGAATTCAGAGATTTAGATTCAATTAATGATTACGTTAGTTAATAAAATTACTATGCAAGTCAATGTGCGCTTGAAATGTCGCCCTGTGACATCAGGTAGTATTGATGTTTAACTAATATAACACATCTTATCGCAGGGTTCTCTCCTAACACTGGTCACACTTTCTAGTCCAAAATCGCTGAGGAGTTCTACAGACAGACAGTTCTACACTCTACTGTTGATGTGCGCGCTGGTGACACCCAACCTGCTGGTGTTCCTTAAGTGTCTGTGGAAATGCGCCTTCAAAAGATTTGTTCCACCTAACATGAAAACCCTGGGGATTGTGAGTTGATCTAATGCAAATACAGTGAACAAATAATAAACACCTTTGATAAAATAAAATAAAAAGGTCTGCATGAAGGTCTGAACACCTAACTAACAAGAATCAATGGTGATGTTTTTAATTTCCCGTTCAGAGAATAATTATATTTGTCTCTATCCATTTGTATTTCAATATCCTATGCTTTTCAAAAAGAAAGATGAGAAATTGGGCCCCCGAGTGACAAGTGGTAAAGTGCTCGCTTGTGCTCTCGAAGCCTAACTCCTTGAGAGAGCAAAATTCGCTGAGATCTTTCAGCGGGGTGGGATGAGAGGTACTTAGTGCTCTCACATTAATTACAACTCTACGGCCAGACAGGGGCGTCTGTAAGCTCACACAAGCGTATGTGCCCAGGAAGCGCTGTCCTCTGAGTGTGTTATGCCGCCCCCATCTGTGCGTGAGTGAGTTCGAAAAGATTCAATTTAAGGAATTGGACACAAAAATCCTAGGAAAATATAATAATAATAATAAAAGAAAGATGAGAAATCTGTTCAAAGCTTGTCTTCCTAAATCAATGTCTAACCTATGCAGTTATCCTCAGGTCTGAAGCTGCCTGTGTTGTTATATGTTATTGCAGATTTCAGTGATTGAGGTCCTGGTTGCACTGGGAACCGCGATCTTGGTGCTTATTGTGATGCCTCAGTTTGACGTGCTCACCAACCTTTTCATATCCGGAGGAGTCTGCATTGGCACTGCCATTTTACATGCTGTACTTCGCCTTCAGTTGGAACGCTGGATGATCATCTTCCCTATTTGCTCCATCGTTTTAGTGTTTATCGGTTATGGTCTTCTGGTTACCGATTACTACGTGCGAATATCTTCTTATGTCTCCGACCAAAGCGAAGACTGTTACTACTATGTTGGCCTCGCTATATTCGCCTCTATTCTTATCTCTCTTAACTGGTGGGAGAATTCTCTACAGGCCAGCAATAATATTCAGGATATGCTAACTGAGTTAGATGACTTCAGAGATTCTGTCTTCATGATCACCAGTCTCATGAGGATTGCTATCACACTTGGGGTATACTTCCTTTATTATTGCCTAATAGCTGCGACAACCATCGAGTGGAATGATTTTTCAAACGTTACACAAAACACCCTACAGGTGGGCATTGGGGTGTTTTTACTCCAAGCCTTCTGTTCCGCTGCTTGTCACTGGTTTGGGGTTGTGGCCTGCAAAATCCATGCTGTAAGGATGAGCTTTGCCATGCCAGTTTCTTTGACAGGCCCTGTAACACTGATTGTGGGCGTAACACTTTTCCTGACTCAAGCGAAAACCTTGCCTGTAGAAACACATACGTCATACTACTCTACAGCGAACTACACACCAATCGACAACCCTTTTCTGAACTTTTGCTTTGGGCTTGTGAAGCTGAAGGCCTATAATGACACTCCATTGATCCTCTTGGAACTCTCCAACAGTATCTGTCAAACAACACTGAACAGCCCTTATGCCATCTGGCCTTTCACCATGCTTGCGCTTGAGGGAGTTTGCATGTGGCTGGGATTGATCGCGTGTACACATTATGTTTGGAGCATGGAAGTGCCTCGTATCGAAAGGACATCCCAGCTGTTTGTGCGGCGGATGTACGAATCTGCTTTCATTGATCAATCTCTGCTGCTGAACACCAAAATGAAAGTGAAGAGCCCTGATAGGTAGCGTGATTCCTTTTATTTGGTTTTGAACAACAAATGTGTTCACCATGAGTGTGTTTTACATTTTTGTAAATGTATGTCTTGCAGCTTTGACGAGCTCGAGAGTTGTGTCATATATCTCTGTGCGACAATGTGGCATGAAACATATGACGAGATGCTTAAGATTCTTACCTCTATGTTCAGGTAAAATCTACTTACTGTATTGCTTACATTAGGAACTTTTTTTTCTTTCTTTATCTGAAAAGGCTCTCACTCTAATTTGTCGTGGTTTTAGACTGGACAGGTACAGAGGTGATCCAAAGGAAAAGCACAACGATTGCTTTGACTTTGAGTCCCATATTTATGTCGATGATGCCTTCATGCTAGATAAAGACTCCGGGAAAAAGTTGATCAATTCATACGTGGAAGATCTAATAAATGTGGTCATGGAAGTATACAGGTAACAACCACTGAAAAAATGACCATGTTTGTGATCTACAGTATCAACTGACTATTGCGTAATTAAAAGTTGAATTTCTATGCTGTTTAGGGTATTTACAAACAAAGAGCCTGATGAAGTGTCTATCATCGATACTCCTTATGGTGGCCGGATTGTATTTGTGCTACCAGAGGGAAATATGTTATACATCCACCTCAAGGACAAAGGGCTGATACGAAACAAAAAGAGATGGTCACAGGTGAGATGGAAGGAATCGAAATTGAGCCGTTTTAAAATGATCATCACATGTACAGTATGAACCTTTGACATGTCGTATTTTATTGATTTTTGTTTGCAGATTATGTACATGTATTATCTCCTGGGTTGGAAAGGTTACATAGTGAAGAATCCCCAAAAAATCACCGTAAGCCTTCTTCTAATGCCATATGTTACAGGGTTTGCATATGAATTATATGCTAGGCAAATGAAATCATTGTTCATATGGACTTTTGCTCATGTGTGCTAACAGAGACAGAACAACATATGCCGTGCCAGTCTCATATCACTGGATGGCGAGGCTTACCTCTTACCCAGCTTTGACAATGATAGCAAAAGGAAACACATATCAGATGACAACACATATATCTTGGCTTTGGATGGAGACACTGACTTCCACCCTTCTGCTGTGATTTTACTGGTTGATCGTCTCCGAATGTATGATAATGTAGGTGCTGCTTGTGGGAGAATTCATCCAACCGGAATGGGTATATATTTCCGTCCTTTTGTCATCTTTCCAACTCAAAATGCAACCGATTCAGATGGTGATAAAAGCTCATATTTGTATGCAGGGCCAATGGTGTGGTACCAGAAGTTTGAGTATGCTGTGGGTCACTGGCTACAGAAAACAGCAGAGCATGTTTTTGGGTGCGTGCTTTGCAGCCCTGGATGCTTCAGCTTGTTCAGAGGGTCAGCTCTAATGGATGACAACATACTGAAGCGCTACACCACAAAGGCTACCAGGGCTTCTGAGTATGTCCAATATGACCAAGGTAAGAAAACATGCCAGGGTAAGGACTGCAAATGAAATGTATACAGTACATTACTACTGTACAGTACGCATCCATTGTATTTGTGTAGTCTTTTACATTCTGACCTTAGGTGACGGGTTTTTTTATCGATTATCACCTGACAAAACTGTTCCGACTAGTAAACGATGCCCCAAGACCTACAACTGATATCAAGTGGCAGTATGTGACATTAGACTGGTGTAGATATTCATGCTAATGTGACACCAAATATAATAGGTCATGTGATAAAAAGCTTAAACATTTAACTCTGCATGAGAAAATCAGTACTAATGATGTGCGGTAGATGAGATTAATATGTTGACAGGCCATCCAAAGTACACAGTATCAGTTAGGTGACTTTTGAAGGTAGTTGGTTCCACTGGGTTTTAGTGGATACATTTACAATGTATTTTCAGGTGAGGATCGCTGGCTTTGCACATTGCTTCTCCAGCAGGGATGGCGAGTGGAGTACAACGCTGCCTCGGATGCTTACACTAACTCTCCTCAAGAATTTAAGGAGTTCTACAACCAGAGACGTCGCTGGGGTCCATCTACTCTTGCCAACACTTTAGACCTTCTACACAGTGGAAAAGAAACTGTAAAGAGGAACTCATCCATCTCCATGCTCTACATCTTCTACCAGATCTTTACTGTGGCTTCATCTATTCTTGGACCTGCTTCTGTCACCTTGATGGTAGCTGGTAAGTTCTGCATAACATGGAAATGTCACTAAAGCAAACAAAAAAAAAAAGCATTACAGCATCAAAAATGAACTGTTCTATATTAATGATTTTTTTTTTATCTTTTCCTTCTTTCAGGTGCTTTCCAGTTTGTATTCAAACTCCAAGGAACATTGGCCATTATCATAGCTGTTATACCACCAGTTGTTTACATGCTAATTTGTTTCTTCACCAAAGCCAACTTCCAGATTACCATCGCTGCTATTCTCAGTGTTTTCTATGCATTCCTGATGACAGCATCTTTCTTCTCTATTATTGGTGAGCTATTAATCTAATCTTTGTAATCTTTAATCTTTAATGTACTCTTTAATCGTTTTTTCATGTCATAAAGTAATCTACTCTATGGCATGTTATAATTGTTAAAGCTAGAACAAACTACAACAATGATATATCGTTCTATAGCATTGTGATGGCTTTGTTCGATATTAACTTAAACCTTCTCAATGTGGTAACAGGTGATATGGTGACTGAAGGAACGTTCATAACCCCTACTGGGATATTTCTGGTATCGATGACAGTCTTGTATTTGGTGACAGCGATTCTTCATCCCCAGGAGTTTGGCATGATAGTCTACGGTCTCATGTACTTCATATGCATCCCTAGTGGCTATCTCCTCCTCACAATCTACTCTCTGGTCAACATGAACAATGTCTCCTGGGGAACTCGAGAATCCAACAAAGAGAAGGAGCAGAAGAAGCATGTGGGTGTTTTGTGCAACCGCAACTGCAATCTCTGCTGCTGGAATGTAAATATCCAAGTCACCCAAGAAACTGAAAACTTGATGCTCCAGCAAATCCAGCAAGCAGTTAATCCAAATGATTCATCACCCAAAACAGAGGTGGAAATGACTGAACGGGGTGCTGAAGAAAGTGTCGAACAGGCTCAAACTGATCATCAACCTTTTAAAAACAACAGCAATGTTACACTGAGGATGGCAGACGTTAAGTATCTGTCCAATGATAAGGAACAAGATACAAAATCTGTGAACAGGTACAAATGCATCCAGTCGCTATTTTCATCTTCGTTGAAATGTAAATTATAGCTTCCACTTCTATACAAGGATAGTAATTATGTTGGGTTGTTTAGGATGTGTACAGAACTGTGATAAAGTATTGGCCCCTTTCCTGTTTTTTTATGATTGAGATCAAACAAATTTTGATTTTACACAAATATAACCTGAGTAAATACAAAATGCATTTAAAAAAAAAGTTGATTTCATTTATCAAGGGAAAAAAAGCTGTCCAAACCTACCTGGCTCTGTGAAAAAGTAAGTGCCCCCTCTCCCACTCCCCAGTCTAAATCCTAAATGAACTACAAATTCCTGCCAGATCTGTTGAATCAAGAAAGTGCTTGCTGAAGAAAACGCTAAAACATCTCATTAAAGATCTAAATTCAAGAATTATAAAATAATTATAACTCAGGGTATCTGTGTATAATATCAAAATTTGTTTGATGATCTCAGCTTTTCAAGTGTGACAAATATGCAATAAAAATAAACATTCAGGGCGGGTGCCAATATTTTTTCACAGCACTGTTTGTTGAATATTTATTTATGATTTATTTATTTATTTATTTAAATTAATTCTGATCAGAGGCGTGTATCCAAGGAAAATATAATTTGGATTGTACGTCCATATAAATTATCATAAATAAATTTCAATTTATTTAAAATATATTTTTGCAGTACTAGTGACATCAGCACGGATCAAAAAACCTGTACGTCATATGATGATGACGATGATGATGAAGTGGAGGATGACTTGGATGCATATGATGATCGTGAAGAAGAGGAAAAGGAAGTCGTCGCTGAGAGTGG
Organism: Clarias magur; assembly: GCA_013621035.1. Lineage (NCBI taxonomy): Eukaryota > Metazoa > Chordata > Actinopteri > Siluriformes > Clariidae > Clarias > Clarias magur. The sequence goes on along the minus strand of QNUK01000724.1, from coordinate 151,884 downwards.
TAAGTCATGAAAAGAAGGATTACATTTTATCAACCTCAGTGTTTTACAAGAAAACACTAGCAAATCCAGACGTGTCTATTATAAAGTTGTTATCTTGCCTAACAGACTGGATTGCTCCAGTGAAAACAGTATTCCTGAGGAAGCTTACCTATGCAAATCTCAAGAGAAACCTCCAAGAGCAGATTAGGTACACCCTCCGGAACAAGGACCAGGATGACCTGTGTGAGGACCTCGTGCTCATGTTAACTGACACCCTCAATGAAGAGCTAAGGGAAAAAGTGGGTCCGGAGGACATTTTGTCTGAGAGCCAGCTGGAAGAACTACAGGATGCACTTAACGAGTCTGCAAGGAGGACCCTTAAGACCAACCGCATGCAAATCAGCCACATGAAGCGGCTGGAGACGAGAGTCAAACGAGCCATTGAGAGAACCTTGGTGGCGCCTCAGGTTGAGAGACTGACTGAGGTAAGGACAGTATGGACCCACCTATCCTTGGTTGATGTTATTACGTTCCACAAGCTATATGAAATTTCTCTTGCCTACAATATTCAGAACAATATTTCTGTTTATTATCCTGAAGAGTGAGGTTTTGTTTTGTTTCACTCAAGTTTATATACACAAAAAGGAAATTTTGGACCGTGGTTGACCAGGCAATGTTAGGGAGTAATGCAAAGAAGACCAACACTGCTGAGCAATAACTACTGTATAAAGCAGGACAAAGTAGTGGAGACATACTGCACACTCAAGGTTGTGTGTAAAATGAAATAAGATAGTTCTGGGATTTTTATAGCAGTCAGTCCGGACGTGTGATGTACTGGAAGAGGTGTAGCTGCAATGTGAACTCACACATAATTAATGGGAGACAAATTTTTACATGTAAATACAGATTTTTAAGACCTTATTATAGAAGGTTACTGCATATTTATCCCATGCTTTGTGTTTGTCGATGCTGTCCGTCTTCTAATCGCATCAAAGAACCATTTCTCTCCCAAACTTTAAACTTTACGATAATCAGTTCCGATCTGACTGGATAATATTCTATGTGCCATTGACTGGAGAAAAGTCTAATAGCCTCTTTCTGTCTACTTTATCAATTACTGGAGGCGCTAGTCCAGGATCATGCAGTCTATTAATTCTCCTTTGTTTTCATGTGGAACAACAACTTAATAGCTTAGGAGCTGCGCTTATAATTATATATATAATTATGTACAGTATACTGTATCTTATAATAATTTTAGCCCGGAAATTAGTAACTTGGACTTTATGAGATAAGCTACTTTATCAGTAGCTTATCTTATTAGTCATAATAATCTTTGTTCGATCAAATATTTGTTTACCTTACCAGGATGAGACAGACTTCTGGAATAAGCTGATAGAGCGGTACCTGAAACCCATAGTTGATCCCAAAAGCCATCTAGAGCAAGTGGAAAGAGAACTGAAATCCCTGCGGAACAAGGTAACAATCCTAACAATTCCAGACTCAACGCTCATCTATCCCGTATTTAACAGTTTATAATAAGTGTGTTCCTTTCTGTTTCATTTCAGGCAGTCTTTCTTTACTTCATTGTGAACGTTTTATGGGTCGTGGCCACATTTTTTCTTCAAGCCATTGGCAATGATGTAATCAGCATCAAGATTCCCAAATATCTGCCCAATGGCAGTTTGGCTGATGAACCTTTGAAGGTGGAACCTTTAAGTTTGATGTTCTTGCTGTCATTTGCCATACTTCTGTTGATCCAGTTTCTGGCCATGCTTTACCATAGGTAAATATTCTCAAATGTCAAAATGTCAAAAAATTACAGTATGCTTTAATTACAATAATTGCTTTAATGCTGGATGATGAATTTTCCTAAAATATGTTGACGCTTGTTTTTGTCTCCTTTAACAGAGTGTACACTTTGATCCATGTGTTAGCCTACAGAGGCTCAGAAAAGGACTACACAGAAATCGATGCAGTTAGTAATCTTTTTAACTTTCCTTTTTTTAAACAGTTGTGTATTTTCCAAGAGTACGGCTTCATTTAGTATGGTATAAATGAGAAGGTTTCAACTACAGTACTGACAGATTGAGCATTTATATTTGTACAGGATGAGGAAGCCATGATCATGGAGAACCAAGTCGCAAATGACCTCGTCATAACCAGTGCTGATCTGCAATGAAGAGACGAACGATTTGAGTATATTTATTTTCTTATGACTGCACTCTGTAAAGACACTTTTAGGGTACAAGTTTTATTGTACTAAAATTCAAATGAAAAAAAAAAAAAACAGCTGAGAGAATATAATGCAATAAATACTGTGTACTGTATTTATACTGAGATTGTGAAGGCAACCTAAAAGATTTGGTACTGTATCTCTGCAGTAATGGAGTATATATTGAGTAGTATCGAATATTGAGTAGGTCCCCTCATTTGCCACCACAAAAGTAATGACACCTTGCTACTGGAACCAGCATTAACCTTTTCCTTAAGAATAAAACAACAAAACTAGCTATTTTATTGGGTCAGACTACACGGGCCATCCTTCTCAGGGTCAGGGGCATCAGTGAGCCTTGGCCACCCCTAACCCCCTTAATCACTTTTGGTATGTCCTGACCACTGTAGCCTAGGAACATCCCACAAAAGCTACAGTTTTGGAGTTACTCAGAGTTACCAGTTGTCTAGCCATCACAATTTGGCCCTCATCACAGTAGCTACATTTTCAATATCTCATTACAATGGCAGCTGAAAGTGAGTGTAATATATTATTCCACAAGTGAACCTTTATTCATGTGCTGGAAGCAGAAAAAAGGGCAAGCATAAGGATTTTTGTGCTTTTGACAAGGACCAAATTGTGATGGCTAGACAGCTGGGTCAGAACAACTCCAAAACTGCAGCTCTTGTCGGATGTTCTTGGTCTGCAGTGGTCAGGACATACCAAAAGTGATCCAAGGATGGAAAACCGGCGAACTGCCGACATGGTCATGGGGAGAAAAGTATGGCCAGTGTAATCTGAGCCAATAGAAGCGATAGTGTAGATCAAATTGATGAACACAGTGCATCACTTTTATGGTGGCAAAAGGGAGGACCTACTCAATATTAAGCGGGTGGTCATAATAACCATTATAATATAATATAATGTTTGGATTAAAACAGTCATAAAGTAGTTTTTTTATGTTCAGTAAAAGAACTGAATCATTCAACAAAAATAATAAAGCTATAAGATTATATAATAATTTACATAAGGGCTGCCAACTCATTTTTGTGACTAGGCTTGTCTTATTGGTGCTGTAAACTGTAAAATCACAGCTTCCTTAAAGTGTTTTATCATTATAAAGGTCCAAAGTCAACAGACTGATGATTATGTCAAAGAGCCTTTTTTTTCCAAACCATGTTCAGTGTGGTTAAGTTTTACAGCCTAATTGCAGTTCCTTTACAAGCCATATGCCATGGTATAACCATGAAGCTGGCATTTCTCCATTTAGATTACTGCCAGATTAGACAGTATAATGCAGTTCTACAAACTGTGTGAATTCTTTGCTCCAAAACAGTTGGGGTAGTTTTTGTACAAGCGGTGTTGAAGTCAGAACTGGGACTGTTGATTGCAAAGAATAACAGAACAAAGTTATGAGAGTATAAACTACTTTTTTTATTTCTCTATATAATGCATTGCTACACTATTGCACACCTGAAACGCTGACCTCCCAGGAACACCTTTAAATGGCCCAAACATGTAGAAATGACTCAGGACTGTACAGGGGGACCTTGCAATAACTCCCAATTGAGAACTGACAAATGTAAATTACTGCTGTTATTGTGAATCAGTTTTATGCCTTCAATTAATGAGTAATGTTTCATTTCCGGGCACCAACGCAAGTGCCAGCCCAACCAGTAGCTCCGTCTATGTGTATTTTCTTCATACATTTCTTTTGTTTTCAATTGCTTGTTTGCAATTTTATCAAAACTCCCAGTTTGACTTAAATGCCCTTAAATGTTCCACTGCACTTCTGTGTAAATGATCATTATGTGTAATTTTTTTTTTTAATCCAAAATTTATGCTATTTGGAGACCAGACATAACATTATTGTGTGTAAAGGATGAATTTTGTTTATAAGGTTCAGTAAACTGTTGTTGTTCTTATTTGTGTAATAACCAAATTCAATGGAAAGTACTGGATGTTACAGTAAAAACAAATGTTTGGCCCGTAATCTATAAAATAATTTTTGCACAAATAATGACTTTTTGGAAGTGAATAAATGTACATGAAAGTGGTAATGAGTGGCAGGTGATCAGACTGCGGGAAAATCAATAGGGGGAAAAAAAGAAAAAGAAAAAAAGAATTGGATTCCAATATCATAAATATGACTATAACGTGGCCTCAGGTTAGATAGGCTTCGTTAGCAAAAGTTTATGGACAGTTCATTTCAGAAAGTTGGAAGCACAATTGTCTAGATCGTCTTTGCATTTTGTAAGAATGAATTAATCATGACCATGACCCTGTGCACAAAGACAGCTCCATGAAGACATATTTTGACGAGATTGAAGTAGAATAAAACCCTTTATTTGGGAGTGAATCTGAGCCTGAAGGAGTTGAGTAGAATTGTACATTGAAGAATGCAATAATGTAAGTTTGCATGTAGGACAAATCAACAGGAAATGCAGTAAGTCATCTTTTATTTGGATGTAAAGATGAAACTAATAAATTACTCTAAATGACAATTCCAGAAATCAGTAGCTTGATGTACACCATACATTAAAAAAGGGCAAGTGTGCGTAACAGTCCTCTAAAAAGGCAGGTTGTTTTTATTTACATTTGACTCCGTTCCATTCTGTAAGCCTGCATCCTCATTTAGCATGGGAAGCCAATTGTGTTCATATCATTAGTTAGACAAAAACCTAGATGTTTGTTTTTGGAATATTATTTCTAAACGCTTTGATCTGCTTATTATTGGAGAGAAAAAATGTCTGGGATTCACAGCTGCTCATCATTTTGCCATTTTTTTCTCCATGCTGCAAAGAGAAAAAAAATAGATTTCAATACTTTGACATGACATACATTACGGTAAAAAAAAGGCAATAAATAATTAATTGTGTAGGTCCTAGTGAATGCATCACTTGACCCAATAAACACTGTATAACTTTAAAAAATTTAGCTTAGAAATGCACAGCTTAGAATGCAAATAAAACCAATAAAATTTACAAGAAAATAACATTTGGTAAATTGTAAAAAAAATAATAATAATAAAAAAAGTTACACTAGAAATCACAGCAGTGTTTTATAATCCTACTTGTTTAATCATTAAAAAAGGCTTTAATCTGCCAAGAAGCATGAACAGTCTGGAACAATGGAAAAAAGTCATGTGATGTCATGTCATGCAGATTGATCTTATTGCACAGTGAAGGGTGTTCAAGAGTAAAAAGGCTGACAAGCCACTGCAGGCAGTGTCATGATCTGGGGTTGCTTCATTTGGTCAAATCTAGGATAATTAACATCATGCGGCAATAAATTCAAGTCAGGTAACAACCTGAATGTACGGAATAATCAGGTTATCACATCGATATGTGCAAGATAGCACCTCAGCACAGCACTCTGTAGTTCCTTCTTACAGTTTATTGTCTGTGTTTGGGTACCCAAACCAGATTCAGTTCTTCCCATTAGTCCTCACAAACCTCGAGATCCGATTTGAGTAAGATGTACCAGGAAGGCAAAGCATGAACTGCAAGACTGCATCGATTGAATTATTTGTTTTGACGTTGCAAGCAGCAGCCTGAATAAACTGACAGACACTGTCACAACTTATGTCTGTACAAAAACTGACATACCAACCAAATCCTTCTGCACAAGTATTGGTGAAAGAGCCCTGTACAAGCAGGCCAGAAACTCACTGACTAAGAAAAACTAGACTGAAAAGCTGGAAAACAGGTTTTCAGCCAACAATCCTGTATTAGAAAGGAGATGCCTACAAGACACTACAAACTACAAGAGACCATCCCTCCGTTACGAAACTTGACTGACGACCCAAATATCTTCTACTGCAGGTTTTCCTAGGACAGGTTTATGTTGCTCAACAACTCTGGCTCACTAAGAACCCCCCTATCACACTTCAGGCAATCCCCTACCTGACCCTTAATCTGCACTCAAAGTATGCAAAAAAGATACAAGACAGCACTTCCACGGAAAGCAAACCAGGAAGGCACCTGGTCTCCTGCATGTGCTGACCAACTCTAATCTTCACTCAGACCTTCAACAGATCTCTGAAACTGTGTGAGAAGTCCCTCCTGGGAAGCTTTAAATGTTCCATCATAATCAACCCTTCATGACAAGAATGAATGTCGATCATTATTGAAACCATTAATCCCAAAATTCCTCTCCTCTAAACTCTCATGGTTCACTCACGGGACGTCTCCCACCAGTTAGTGGTCCACCAGCTTCTGTCTGTCTAAAAAACAAACTTTGTGTCATGAACCTGTGTCATCTGGGAACTACCACTTCAAGACTGGAAGTGGGAGACTAACTAACTAGACTAAGTGAGAGGCGTTGGGAGGGGGTGAGGGGGTGTTGGGGGGGGGAACGACCCATGGAAGTTTTTCTCTATTAAAAAAGTATTTTATCTGGAAGCCAAAATTAAAATTAGTGACATTCCAAGTTGTTTCAGGAGTGTAGAACCCTGTCATAAACCTTGGATAAAACAAATGTAATTTCTAATAAGACAGTTTTTATTTTGCATGAATAAATTTAACTTGATTTATTCATACACATGATTTCATTTGTGAACAAATTCAAATTCTATTTGTCACATACACAGTCATACACAGTACGATATGCAGTGAAATGCTTATACGACCGCTCCGTTACCTTAAATATTTTTACAAATGGAAACTATAAAACAAGATTCCAGCAAAGTTTCAAAAAAAAAAAATATATATATAAAATCTGAAGTATAATATAATATAATATATTACAACTAATATAATATATTACAACTAGTAACTGTGCAACAATTAGGGTAACTGAACGACAGCGATTCACTTGCAGGTCTTTCCATGCATTTACATCATGCAGCATTCACATGCTCACTTATCTTCTTTGCAATAATCTCAGATGCTAGATCAATCAGTGCTCACACAGTGTAAAACACAACACTAATAACTGACCAATTAGATGAGAGATTAGTGAATGATTCAATCATACAGCTCAATCACTTCTCTCATCCTGAGTTCTGCTGTCACTCACATGACATGTAACAAGGAGGTAGCCTAAACAGACTGGTCACTTAACTTGATAAAGTTGTAATAATATGCCATTATTTTCATGGCTCAAACCTGGGATGAAGATTTTGTGTTCTTATTTTATTTAATGCTCTTTTAAACTCTCACTTGCTCAAACGCTCCTCTCTCTCTCTCGGTCTCTCCTGTGCTTGCTCAATTTCAGCCAGAGGCAAGAGGTGTGAGAGTAGCAGCCAATCAGAAGCTGTGGGAGTACATTCTGAAGACTTGCTTCTGATTGGCTCTTTTCGATGCCTTTTGTGTCCTTCAACGTGCATGTGTTAAAGCATTACATTTTCCTTTGCTGTTAGTATTGTTTGTATTACTATTTTTAAGTATTTAGTAAATGCCTCACACACATGCACACACTAAAAAGGAAAAATATATATTACTATCTGAACAAAGACCAGCACGTACACTTGTCAAAGTTTTTTTGTTGTTGTTCAACAATCTTAATACAACTATAAATTCTACACTGTAAATGTATCATGGACGGAATTTTAAACTCATTTGCATTCATCTTATGCTGAGAAAAAAATTATGATGTAAACCTAACGCATGCAATGATGAAGCACAAGTACTACTTAATAGTTATGTTATTTATTATTGTTAACATTTTATTTATATTTAATAGTTTTAATAGTTTTAGTCACATTCGTTTTAAGTATTTCCGCAGATACAAATGGACTGCATTTCTACAAACAATCATAGACCACGGAATAATGGAAGTAGCTCATGTGTATTGCACAAAAATAGATTCTGCACTGTATTAGAGACCAATATTTACAATTATATACAATATTATCAGCATTTAAATGCATTTAAAATGGTTCCCAGAATGGAACTCATTCGTAAGTAGGGGACTACCTGTAGTGTGTTTACACTACTATTTTTTTTTTTTGTTTTTATATATGAGTGCAATAAATATTTTGGTCATGTGAGAGGATTGTGATCTTAGTTCTCATGGAGAGAAATCATTGCCCTTGGCTGTACAAAAGTTTGAAACAAAAGCAGCTCTAACAAGGTAACAATGATGACATCTTACTTGTACTTAATGAGCCGTGATCCCTGAATGAGTTGTGCTCCCTCGTTGGTAAAATGGCAGGCGAACAAGAGCCAGTTCCTGGGCTGTACTTTGTAGGCAAACCTCATGAACAGCAGTGAGTAGCAGGTCAGAGCTGATGAAACAGTGAGATAAGTGTTATGTGCAAATACTTAACTTAAATGGTTATGGCTAACAGGGTTATCAGTGAAATGTGACAAGCTAATACTATCAGGGCTGACAGTGAAAAGGCACTAATCAGGACCAGACAATGTTTACAACAATTTAACGAGTTCACAAAATGCTAACTAAAACCCCCACTCACTTTCATCAAGTTTTTTATTTGAACTCACTTCATCGCTTTAACCAAACATTTTTATCAGGACTCGTCTTGCCAGGACAAAGCATATAAAACACCTCAAAAAGCATGAAAAGGCAACCTTTGTACCAGTGTTCTTTCAATGCTCTTAACAAAAGTTAAACTGAACTTTGAACACACAAATGGGATGCAGTTCCTGCTATTTACGGTTTGAAAGCGATAAACAAATGGTTCATTTGAAACCTATAATTTACTAAAGCTATATGCCTAGCTGTACATTTTACTCAAGAAAATACACTTAAACTATTGGCACTCTTGTAAAGATTGGTTAGGAAAAAAATGTCTCTTTATTTACCTTAATCGCACACAGAAAAATCTTGTTCTTAAGCGAATCTACATCTACATCTAAGCATTTGGCAGATGCCCTTATCCAGAGCAACTTACCTTTTTTTTTTTTTTTTTTATTATACATCTGAGCAGTTGGGGTTAAGGGCCTTGCTCAAGGGCCTAACAGGGACAACTTGGTGGAACTGGGACTTGAACCTGGGACCATCCGAACTGTAGTCCAATGCCTTAACCACTGAGCTACCCCTGACCCCGATTGACCCGCAAATTACCATGAAGTAGTGATTCTAATAAGTCATTATTCATTCTAAATTAACACAAACAATAGTAAGATAATGTACAGTGCAATAGTTCTATTTTCATTAAAACAGCTGTGCAGGAATTACTGAATATGCTGCAGATTTAATATTACAGTAATACTAAACCTGCTCTTATGCATAAGTTTTAAACAATTATTGTTTATATATTTCTTTTTTAAAAATGCATGGCAATTTTACCAACGTTGCCTATACTTCTGGAGGTGACTATGCACATATACAGGAAAAGCAAAGACGTCTTATTTTATCATTCTTGAAGTGTACAGAACACCACCAACCTCTGGTCAGTACGTAAAACAAGATAAACCTGTTGTATCACATACCAAAGGTCATTCGTCCACTGATGATTTCAGGACTCTTTTTCATGTCGCTGATTGCAGCAATCGGCAACCCCCAGTTTGCTACTGGACCCCAGAAGTGCTGAAAATGAAAAAAAAAGTAAATATATAAAAATCAGTATACATCTTATCTATTTCATCAAGCGTTTCCAGAACAGTGACCTAAACGCTGAATAAGGTTTGTGACATGCTGCACAGTCCCAAAATAAAAACATTACAAATCAACTTTTGGAATTGGTCAGAAGATGTTATATAACAGCAGCTCTGGGAAAAGTCATTTCAAAAAATATATATGTGCAATATATGGACGCCTTGCCTGTGAGTTAAAAAATGGCTTCTGACATCAAACTGTGCATGTGGGTTTTCAAACATGTCAGGTAGAATCAAAGTCATAAATTATTTTATAACGTGCAAATTCTATCAATGCTAAGCGTTAAGCCACTATGCTGCCTCTGAACAATAAACTGTTTTTTTTTCTCTTAAAATAGCAGGAATTAGTTTTATATTTTGTTATGGTTTTCCTATTGTATAATAGCATAATAAAGAAGACAGACTTACTGTGCTGAAGGTCCCGTGTGCAGCAGACATGAAGAAAAACAGAAAGCATATAAAAATATTACTAATTAATAAAAACTCACATTGATTATTCTGTGCAAACTCCATGAATTAGGTTATAATAATACACTATATGGGCAAAAGTATTTAGCCAAACCTGTTAATGACTGAATTCAGGTGTTTCAATCAATCAGGCACATTATCCACAGTGAGGGACAATCTTAATGCTTTAACATAACAAGACATCTTGGACAATGCTATGCTTCCAACTTTGTGGCAGCAGTTTGGGGAAGCCCCTTTTCTATCCCAAAATGACTGGACAGGTTTGGTGAGTTCGGTTGGCAAGTTCCCTGAACACAACACCATCCAGCACCTTTGGGATGAACTGGAATGTAGATGGTGAAACAGGCCTTTTTCTACTGCCTGACCTCATAAATGCTCTACAGAATGAATGGGCAAGAATTCCCAGAGAAACACTCCAAAATCTTGTGGACAGAATTATGAGAACAGTGGAAGGGGTTGTAAGCTGCAAAAGGGGACCAACTCCATATTGAAGGAGATGTATTTGGATGCAATGTCATTTATTTGTTGTTTGACTACCCTTACGAAATGTAAACAAGGGAGACCGGTTGCTAATTAATTAACGGTCACTTTAATAGACAGTGCACTATGTAGCATGCTAAGATCTGCATTGTTTATAATCCTACTCTAGTGTACTCGAGCAGGGAGTTGTGAGGCATTTGGGACATGGCCCTAGCTTTGCCCTTCAATTCGGTCAAATCACACTTCCGTCCAAGTTTTTAAACAAATAACAAGTTTAGAAATCCGAGTGCATGTTAAATCCCGATATGATTAAGAACATGAATAGCACTTATGATTTAAAGAATTTGTTCCAGGTATCTGTGGTGGAGATGGCTAAAGCGGTTAGCAAATTAGCATCGTGAGGTACATGACTCTATGACTTACCTCATCAGATAGTCTCTGAACTCCTTACTGCGGAGATGATCCACAGCTTTACGGGCCAAAGTGCCAGCCATTGTTTTACTCGAGTCACGTTATATACAAAATATGACGAAAAGGAGAACACGAACGGCCCGGTGATTCGTTCAGGAGTCTGAGCGAAAACAGAGGACGAATCGGTTTTACATTGACAGCGACTGTAACGCCACTTCCTGTTCCTGTAACCTCTTCAGAGAAAGCGTCCGCCCCTTGGACGTCAAAAAGGACATGACCTGGCATACCCGCTGCTCCCATTGGATGGTGAGGCGACATCATGCGCCATATTGGTTGTTGCTCCTATTGGCTGGTGCGGTGACGCCATATTGGGTGTTGCTGGACGTTGAGTGCTTGAAGTTCCCTGAGAAGTTTACCGCACATGGTGTTCAGCCATGTTCAGTGCGATTCCAAACCGCAGGGAGCAAAACTATTCGGTTCTAAGGGAACTGTCAACGGTGTAGGGAACAAGTGAACAATGCTTCGTCACTTCACCGGAGGTTGGAATAAAAAAAAAAAAATCCCACCAGTCATTGCGCTTCGCTGCAGCGTGAAATAAATCGAGCTCGGAAAGTGATTTACATATCTTGACCCAAAATGTTAATAAAATGAAAAAAGAAAAATGTTTCAGTCAAGGAAACGTTGTGGAAAATGTGTTTGAAAATAGCCTGGCTCTAAATAGATATTGATTTAATTATGTGTGATATATTTTGTTATTTCTTTCATTGTAAACATAACAGAATATATAGTAAATTATTTTATTTTATAGGGAAAATATTATATTCATAAATGTATAATGTAACTTTCCCAAACTTATATCATTAGGGCCCAAGCACTATGACATCATAGTGTGTGAACGGCCCTATTGTTTTCTTAAGGATTTTTTTTTCCCATTTGGGGCTCTTGGGGGTACTCATAAAAAATTTGCAGACAGGTTGTGTAAGGTTTTATAATATTGAAGGACATTGCAATAACTGATTAGATTACAATGTCTTGCAATATTATTAAACCTTACAGGTTGGAATATCCATTAGGATGCCTGAGAGTTTGGGCCCCCACACGAGATTTTGCTGCATAGCTCATTCGCACGTATGCACGCGAAACCTGGTACACATTTGGAGCTCGTTGTGCTGAACAACTTTTGCACTGCATGTTATGGGCTCAACTCAACAGGAAGTCAGTTAGTTTGTGTCGTTTGCCAATTGTGTCATTGGATTTTGATACTCCTCCTAGGGGATGTAGACGATCACAACCAAACCGGACCTTTGTAATTTAAACTTTCTGTGTGGCCTTATATTGAGTGACAGTATATTGAGTGACACGTTCAGTGACATCATCGAGTAACATCATTTCCAGCATCTGCAGCTTATTGTACACATTTACACATCACAAATGTTAACACTCTCACACTCACACAGATACCACACACATGCACATACACACTCATACACACATACTCACACACTCACGTGTCATGTCTCACACACGCATAACACACATTCTAACACATTACAAATGTTAACACACAGACACACACCACACACACAAACATGCACAAACACATTTACTCGTCACACTCAGACTGATATTCCCACACGTCTCACACACACACACACACACACACACCTCTGTCTTTCTCTCACACACACTAACTCTCACATGTCACACACCCCCACCAACGCACCTAACAAATATTTAGGGCCCAAACTGACATCAGCCCTATATAGTGTGTGATGTGAGCAAGTTGTGTGGTGCACCTGGCAACGATGGCTTTTTGTAGGTTGTAACGCTCAAATAACACAGAGGTTGTATGGCGCATTCGGGAGGCGATGGCGCATGGTGCTCGGGATATATTTTTCTTTGTGATTTCAACCACCTAATTACAACACTAAAAATATTAACACCAAGTAATGACAAAAGTGACAAAAGAACGACCGACTCGAGACTTGGAAGTAGGGCTGAAACGATTCCTCGAGTAAATTGAGTAATTCGATTACAAAAAATGATTGAGGCAAAATCTTCTGCCTCGAAGCTTCGTTTAATTAATTTTATAAGCTTGCATTTTGTTTTTGCGCAATTATTTGTTGACAGCACGCTTCTGACACACCGCGCTTCCGGGTGCAAGCCGCCAGTAAACACCAACGAAGAAGAAGCGCTTACGTCACCTACAAAGCGGAAGGAGACGCAAACAGGTAGCTGTGTATTGATTTGAGGGAGTGCTCTGTTGCGGGCTGCAAAATGGAAGGGAGCGATAAAATTATCAGCGAGGCCAAGAGAAGAAGAAAGCAGAAATTATCAGTAAAGGCTTATCCGTAAAGTCATTTGAAAAACTTTTTTTTTGCATCCGAGAAAAGGATGCAAAATAAGAATGTATGGTGCTGTAATGGACTTAATTAATCCCAGTCAACTTTAATACCCCTATCTCATCTACGCGGTTTTGGGCGGTGGCCGGAAGTACGGTTCTTCATGATTCACCGCAACTTTTGGCGCTGCAATTACCTTTCCATCTTTCTGAGCGAAAAATTAAATATGTTTAAGCTACTCAATTAATACTCAATTAACCGATTATTTTTTTTGTAGAATACTTGATTACAATACTTGATTACAATATCAAACCTTCCTTTTTTTTGTAGAATACTTGATTACAATACTTGATTACAATATCAAACCTTCCTTTTTTTTGGTAAAATACTTGATTACAAGTATTCTACAATACTTGATTACAATATCAAACCTTCCTTTTATAGGCAAGATTATTGAAAAGGCTGTCTTTTATCAGGTGAACAACCACTTAAACTCAAATGGATACCTGGACAGTTTTCAACCTGGCTTCCAAGCGCATCACAGTACAGAGACAGCGCTCATAAAGATAATAAATGATATTCGTTTAAATTCTGATTCTGGCAAAATATCAGTGTTGGTACTGCTATATCTTAGTGCTGCGTTTGACACTGTCGATCATAACATACTAATAGAAAGACTGGAAAACTGGGTCGGGCTTACTGGGATGGTACTCAAATGGTTCAGGTCATACTTAGAAGGGAGAGGTTATTATGTGAATATAGGAGAGCACAAGTCTAAGTGGACGTCCATGACATGTGGAGTCCCACAAGGCTCAAATCTTGCACCGCTCCTGTGTAGCCTGTATATGCTCCCACTAAGTCAGATAATGAGAAAGAACCAAATTGCCTATCACAGCTATGCTGATGATACCCAGCTTTATCTAGCCTGATCTCCAAATGATTATAGCCCCGTAGACTCCCTCTGCCAATGCATTGATGAAATTAACATTTGGATGTGCCAAAATTTTCTTCAGTTAAACAAGGAGAAAACTGAAGTCATTGCATTTGGAAACAAAGATGAAGCTCTGAAGGTGAATGCATACCTTCACTCTAGGTGTCAAACAACTAAAAATCAAGTTAAGAATCTTGGGGTGATTCTGGAGACAGACCTTAGTTTCAGTAGTCATGTCAAAGCAGTAACTAAATCAGCATACTATCATCTCAAAAACATTGCAAGAATGAGATGTTTTGTTTCCAATCATGACTTGGAGAAACTTGTCCATGCCTTTATCACCAGCAGGGTGGATTATTGTAACAGTCTCTTCACCGGCCTTCCCAAGAAGACCATTAGACAGCTGCAGCTCATCCAGAATGCTGCCGCCAGAATTCTGACTAGAACCAGAAAATCTGAGCACATCACACCCGTCCTCAGGTCCTTACACTGGCTGCCTGTAACATTCAGGATAGATTTTAAAGTACTTTACTTGTTTATAAATCACTCAATGGCCTAGGACCTAAATACATTGCAGATATGCTCACTGAATATAAACAGATCACTCAGATCATTAGGATCAAGCCAGTTAGAAATACCAAGGGTTCACACAAAACAATTGGAGTCCACTTTTAGCTATTATGCTGCCTGCAGTTGGAACCAGCTTCCAGATGATATCAGATGTGCAAAAACACTAGTCACATTTAAATCTAAACTTAAAACTCATCTGTTTAGCTGTGCATTTATTGAATGAGCACTGTGCTACTATACGTCCGAACTGACTGCATTATTTTATGTTTATTTAATATTTTTAACTGTTTTATTGTTTTTTTTAATCATTATTTTCTTCTCTTTTATGTAAAGCACTTTGAATTACCATTGTGTATGAAATGTGCTATACAAATAAACTTGCCTTGCCTTGCCTTGCCTTGATTACTAAAATATTCGATAGCTACAGCCCTACTTGAAAGACTCAGTGAGGAGAACCGTGCAATTCTGTTTCCTGTGTACTGCACTGAATATGGGAGTCACATGACAAAAGAACGAATGACTCAGACTTGGAAGATTTGTTAAGAACCGTTCAATTCTGTTTCCTATCCATAACCTACGGAGGTTTTGCGATGATTTGCGCATGTGCGCCCAGTAGAAAATTAATTAATCACTCTGAGACTACTCGTTCTTCTGAGTCACGTTAAAGTTTCATTCAAAAAGAACGAAACGTTCATGAACGATCCATCACTATTTTATATTTAATTGCTACAACAGCAGCAACAGGTATCAGAGGTGCTTATGTTAACATGGTAACACGGAGGAAGTGATGTCTGTGCCAGTGACATGCAGGGGGATTCGAATGGTGGGGATTTTGTTAAAAAAGATGTTCCCTTAACTGACATTCCATGCAGGCAGCAGTCTGGCGGTCCGCCACTCGGCCACCATGGGTGGGAATAAGGTGCATGGTGTACATTGGTTTGATACAGGCCTACGACAGGGTTTTACATCCCAGTAACCCTGAGGGGCAATAGAAAGGGGTACTGGGGCAGGAGGCGCTGGAACTGGCGGTTGGGTACGAAACTCGATCAGCTACCGATCGCCGCTCTTGACGAATAGATAGGAGGGAGGCGACACTACACTGCTCGCCACGTGCAGATGATGGAAAGTAGCCCTAAGTGCGTCAACCCTTTCAGATTGAAATTGGGAAGATTGCAGCACAAATATGAGTGGTCACTGCAAGATAAAGGGCATAGCACCTCTCTGGCTTGCCCACATATGGCTGTGGGGGTGGTTTCGGTCACAAGATGGGGTAGTTAAGCCACTGATCCGGGGACGCAAGTCGACTCCGAAATTGACTTGTGGCCAAATGGAAACCTGGAAGTGGCTTGCGCCTCAAGCTGCCCAAAAATTAGCTTGAGGTGCTTATTAATCTCATGCATATCCGACATTAAAACATTCAGGGCTTCCTCACTTGACCCTCAACTATTTCTTGCACCCGCTCTAAGCTCGCAGGCTCTTCTGTTGGTGCAATCATTCTGTTACGTGGCGCGGTATGGAGAGCCACACCACAAGATGTTTTTAACAATAAGAGCCCTGATGCAGGGCTTTAGAGGGGGGTCAATGAAATAGGAGTGTGTGAGACCTATTTGCAGATGGTGTGGGATTATTAATTAAGAAACTTAAAAGGAAACAAAGAAAAATTGAAAACACAAAGTAAACAGAGCTCCTGTCATGCACACTCGTAACACGACCGGCACTAGGACCTGGAAGTAATACGGGCGCATTTCAGGAAGCATAAAAGGAAACAAGATGGCGCTTCACATTGCTCAGTCATTGAGTTCGCCCATGCCTTGTCTGATGCTTCGCCGACTATTCTGTGAGTACTCACCGATTTGGGTTGCTTTTTTGATTGAGTGTGTGTTGCTAGAACGCGGATTTATTTGTGTAGATCCTAGCTCTTCGTGTAAGAGAGTTCTTAGATAAATTGCGTGGTTATCCTGCCTACTCGCATTGCTTCCGCGATTGGGTTTACCATCCACGCTACACGTGCTAACTGCTAAGGCTTCTGTGCTTTCCCTCCAATAGCTCGTGACAGCTCCGCCATGTACGTGAGAATGGACGGGGCTCTGGAAAACAAAACAAAACTAAAAACCCTCTCGGGGCATTCGGCCTTACATAGGATTTATTTTGAGGAGAGAGAGAATTTGTGCTTTGTGCAGTTTTAACTTAAATTGAGTGCACACGCTGAACCGCTGCATGCCGCTCTCTCTTTCACTCCCTCTCTCTTTCAATTTTGCCTACGGAGGCAGAGGCTGGGGCTTTGCCACTGTCTCTCAACTTTCTGCACGCTTGTATTTTCTTTTACTTTCTTTGTCTTTCTATCTTTTTCGTTCTCTTTGTCTTTTTCTTTGTTTTTGGCCCTGATACCTTACCGGTGCTACCTAAATGATTGCACGAAGTGCTGAGGTATCAAGACCCTTAAATAAACACGCCACCAGGGCAAGCGCGTTCATGCTGATTGCGGCTTTGCCTGGCAACTCTGTATGGTAGCAACCTGCGGATCTGTCCGTTCTGAACAGTACAAAGCATTTTCACATGGTTCTGCCTCTCATGAGACCTGCGTTGTTATGCTAGAGACTAAAAAATATAGACGTTGTTTTGCTCAACACAGTTTATGGTAAAGTGAGACCTCTTGTACACATGTTCTAATGTTATTTTCTATCTGCTGAGTCATTTGCTTGGCAACTGAAAATACAGCATATCTTACACAGGAAATAGTCTACAATGTTCAAACATCCATATGTTGCCTATAGTAGGTATTTATTACAATAATTTTATGTTTAAAAAGAGAGATTAGGAATTTGTGTTTCTTATTCCTTAATTTGCTGTTTTTGTGAAGATATTTAGTTTTGTTCATTTATTTTATTAAATGTATTTCATTTAGTTTATTATTTGGAAATGTCACGTACTTAGGTGTAATACTGGCTGGCTGTTGTTGATTGCTGTGGGCTTACAAAGGGCAGGCATAAGCGCAAACCAAAAGCGTCTTTTATTTAAACAAAACAAAAACATGGGCTCTTTAGCAAAACACAGGCTTAGAGCGTGACTCAACTGGAGCTGGAACTAAACAAAGGCAAGACTAGAGACAGGACCAGACTAGAGACAGGACCAGACAAGACTAGAGAAGGGAAGGCTTAGTAGTTAATGGGATTAGTATCTAAACTGGTTATTGTAGAAGGGGATGATTGACCTAACCGGGATTAGTAACTATCAGGATTAGTAGCTAACGAGGTTAGTAAACAAACCTACATGGAACACAAACACACAAGAGGCTAAACACACACAAGAGGCTAATCCATGATAGAGGCTAAGCCTACTAGAAAGTAAAGCCACTAGTGGCCAATTCAACTAGAGGCTAAACCTACTGGAGGCTAAGCCTACGAGTGGCTAAACCTACTAGCAGCTAAGAACTAGGGGCTAAGCCTACTAGCGGATAAAAACTCAAGTGGCTAAAAATAGAAGAGGGGGACAGACACTGAAAACACACAGAACAGTACTTACACAGGATAAGAGATACACTAACAAAACCAGCTCCATAAACCAAAAGCACAATGAACATAAACATAACTAAACTAGAGCCTTCTTTAAACAGAGGTTACATAACATAAACCAAATGTAAACTAATACAAAACAAAACAAAGAAATGCCCACTTGACAATAATAATGCTTAACCTGTTACCCAGAATAAACAGCTATTATAGAAAGTCCTAATGAGCTACCTCGGTTCAGGTGAGCACTCATCAACTGGGAGACTGAGTCTACACAAAACTAAATTATCGGGCACACAGTGCCCTCTAGGGGTGAACCCTTACAGGAAATGTTGCAATTTGTACATTATTTTATCATTTTGTCTGACTGCTTACATAATTACTAAAAAATAGATCGAACATTATGATGAAACAGTTGTATATATATGATGAAACTGGTTCTCATGAAGACCTTCCCAGGAAAGTAAAGACCAAAAATTACCTCTGCTGCAGAGGAGAAGTTCATTTAGCGTTACCAGCCTCATCAACAATTAACCTCAGATTAGAGCCACTATGAGCTTTGTAAAATGTTTTTAGCTAAGGGTATAATATGTGTATAACAGTAGGTCAAACTACCAGTCAAAAAGTGTCTTTTAACTGGTAGTTTCACTGACTATTATACCCATAAATAGATAACAGCTGTAATGTATAGCCTTGTCTTTTAACCTTTAATATTTTCTAAACTGGGCACATTTTTGGCTTTGACCTTTTCCTACAGTACTTATATATTTATTTTTCTTTACGTCACGACATTACGCACCCCAATTAATAACGCTATGTAACACAATTTTGTTCCTGGCTTCTAAGTGTTATATTTCAATTACTTATGCCTAAAGTATGTGAAAAAATGACTTCATTAAGCACAAACTTTGCTTTCATGACAAAAGCACGAAGAAAACTCGTTTTTTTTTCGTGAAAATAAACATATATATATATATATATATATTATATACATCACACACACACACACACACACACACACACACACACAGTATGTCACAAAAAGTGAGTACATTCCTCACATCTTTTCATAGGACAACACTGCATAAATAACTCATTGGCACAATGAAAAGTAGTCAGTGTAAAGTTTGTATAGCAGTGTAAATTTATTGTCCCCTCAAAATAATTAAAAATACAACCAATAATAACTGAACCCCTGGCAACAAAAGTGAGTACACCCCTAAGTGAAAATGTGAAATGTCAATATTTTGTGTGGCCACCATCATTTTCCAGCACGGCTTGAATTCCTTTGGCCATGGAGTTCACCAGAGCTTCACAGGTTGCCACTGGAATCCTCTTCCACTCCTCCATCACAACATCACAACATCACAACATAACTAAATATTTGCAGAGATGTGAGGGGTGTACTCACTTTTGTGACATACTGTAGAGAGAGAGAGAGGGGGGGAGAGAGAGACAGAGAGAGAGAGTACTATATATCACTATGAGGATGTACATTATTTAGTAATAGAGACAAACACATTGTAAATTATTCTGGATTAGGATGTCTGCCAACTGCCATAATCTGAGCTAATGTCCCTATAAATATTTTATAATAGACTGGCAGTGTGTGTAATACACTCTGTACTGAACATAACTGGTTTAACTATTTAGCTAATTATATCAATTTCTTAATTGCAAACTATACACTAAAACCTCCAGAAACCTTGTTGAGTTGGGAGGATGTGGGAACCTGTTAGTTAATTCACTCAGCATTCATACACCTCTTTGAATTCCAGATATGCTTATTCATAATCCTTTTAAATGAACTCTCCAAAACAAACAAAAAACAAACAAACAAACAATTGTTGGCTCAAGTTAAAATGAAAAAAAAAAAATGCATGGGAAATCACTTGGGGTTTCATTCATTTTTTATTCATTTATTTATTTATTGCTTTTTTATTACACTTTGGGGTAAGAGCTTATATAATGATTAATTATATTACCATAACATTAACTATTATTATCATTTTAAATAGCAATAAATATGTAGATGAAAAAGTGATTCGGCTGTAATTTGTGACTCATGTGTTCTTAGACTGCCATCTAGAGGTCATCTCCTGTAACAACTTTATAACATGTTCACAATTTCCTCTAAACAAGATCAAAATTCCCCACAGAAAAAATGTACATACATTTTATGAATTTAACCTTAGAATGACAATGCATTGTTTGATGTAGTAGTAATACTACTGTAGTTGTGTTAGACACTGTGGTCAACTTGAAAAACATGAAATGTTGAACACTTGTATTATCAACATGCGAAATCCATTCTCAGGCTGTACAGAAAAAAAAAACTTATCACAATAAAGGACAGCCATATAGGTTGACTCAAAACATTGTGGTGTAAAATTAATTCCTATGCTATGATACAGTGTCGATAACACTTCAAATAGAAAAAGTTTTATTTGGACGATAGGATGTGGTAAACCATTAAGTCATTGAAATTTCATTTAATGATCTTATTCTGCATTGTCATGTGACAGCACTGCCTACTTTTCTCATTTTCTCAACTACCTTCACGAGGAATGATTTTCATAGTTCCATTTGCAAAGCTGTCATTAAAGAAAGTGATTTTATTTTCAATCATTTAAATGCAATGCTATAATGCTTCTATAAGTGTTATAGTTTTAATGTACAGTAGAAAACAGAAAATACATGTTTGGGACTGCTCTATATCATGGGTTGCACAGCCTCAATTATCTGTAACCAGTCCCTATGAATTAAATAAATAGTATAATAAATAGTAAAATAGTGATAATACTATAATAATATAATAATAATAATAATAATAATAATAATAATAATATAATAATAATAATAATATGATATAGTATAATATCAAATGAATACTAAATAAATACTTTTTTTTTAATTACCTTCTTATGCCACTACAGGCCTATAAACCAAGCCCCTACCCCATTAAAACACTAGCCTGGACTTTGCTTTAGGGCTGGATCTTAGGCAAGAGCAAGTATGAGGTTTTAATGTCATGAATGGCCAAGTTGTAAAACAACTCTTTAGCTAGATCCATAAAAAGCATATAGTGGCTTCTGAAATCATCAGATTTAAAGTGCATAGACAGGGTGAATCAGTCAGGAAGTCACTTATTAAACTATGCATGCTACACTATAACAGGAACAATGACTTGTGTCAGGCAGCCATTTAGGTCTATTTTTTTTCTGTCATGGTGTCCATCACACAAAAAAAATTGTTATTGTTATTTTTATAATTAATATTATTTATACAATTTATATTTTAATTGTCCATCATATAAATGTTAAAAAGTTACCATGCAAACACTTCTATCAGCCTCTACATGAAATTGCATGCAAGAGTTTCATTACACTGGTGTGGCCTCCTTAAAGGGGTTTAAAAGCATTTTATCGGTCCGTTCATCATCTTGACAGGCAGGAAACCAGAAACCTCCCATTTCTCATTTATGTGGGATAGAAGGGATGTGCCTTGCTCTCCTTGCTCCACCTATAACCACACACCCAGTCACAAAGGCCGTGATGCTCGTAAACCTACTTCTACAGAGCGATGCCATACATCTTGACCAGTTGTATAAAAAAAGAAGGCGAAACCTGAGCAAGGATGCAAAGAGTGGAGACAGTGGAAGAGCACGACACGAGCATGAACTCTTTACCGAGCAAGTTCCAGTCCAAATTAGAGATGGCCATGAACATGAGTGAGGAGGAGAAACTCTACAGGTATAACGGTGTACTCTATCCTGTGATCATAAGCCCAGAGGAGAACCTCAGAGCTTTGGAGACTGTAGAGGCATGCAGCGATGATATCATGCTGGTGGCTTATCCAAAATGTGGTAAGTGCAAGAAAAAAGAGAAATAATAATAAGTATACAGTATAGCAAATACTTCCTGGGATTACATGGGTCGTTCTATAATTTGAATGAGATTGAGAAACTTAATATGAATATAACCATTTTCTCTATGTAAAGATGATGTCCATGTTATTATTAGCATTTGTATTATAATAATTAATTTCACTCCGCCAGCATGCAACTCTGGTTTAAATGCAATAATTAAATGCTAACTGTGTATACATGATGTTAGTTACCCTAACACTTTGGGGTCAAGAATATTTTTCAGATAGATGGATGGATGGATGGATGGATGGATGGATGGATGGATAGATAGATAGAATATTAGTGAAGCAAAAAAATAGCTTCATTCTGATTACGGTGTAAAGGATTCCAAAAGAAGCCATGCACTCTAGGAACATGGTCCAGAGACTGTTTTTTGTCCTCCTAAGCTTAAAGAGCAGAGATGACATAGCAATCTCCAGAGGGGAGTATCAAATGAAACATATGGCCTCTCACCACATGGTAGTGCCCCTTGATATGGGGCCCCTCTGTTACACAGAGCCATTTAGCCTCCCCCCTCCTGTGCAAGATGAGGACCTGAGCAGACCTTAGATGTCAAGTGTTCTTAAGGTTAATCACAAAGCGCAGTTGCTTGCGGAGGGTAACACATCTTACAGGATACCGGCTGCACCAGATCCCTAAAATGAAATCAACATATAAGCATTATCTGCACAAATCTTTTGTCTTTATCTCTTGAGGTGAAACTCATTCACAAATTTAATCTAAAACAAGCCACTAATATTTCTTCTGGAATAATTGCTGGTATTCTTTGGTTAGATTTCTTATTATTAAACCAAATACAACATGTTACCTTCTGTAGAACTATACAGTGTGATTAGATCTATAGTACATCAATTCCTGGGAATCCATTATATCTATATCAATTGAATCCTGTTTGTTTAACAGATTACCTTTAGGGAGACTGATTGTTTTTACTAGTGTGTCTGGTAAAGAATCTGCATACCCAAAAGATTTGCCTGCATAAAAACCTATGAACTGAACTGTCCCAGGGTTTAACTGGATGCTTGCAATTCTGCGCAAAATCATAACAGTCGGCACGGGAGAGAAAGTAGAGTCCAGGACGCCACCTCTCCTGGAGTTCTTTGGACCAGAAATGCTGCAGGTAAAAATATCTATCCATTAGCCAGACAAGCTAAATGAAAAGTCTAGTAATGAAACATTATTGGTGATCAATAATGAATGTATGTGGGAAGTTTCTCATGGTTATACTGTATAATTATTAGACGGCACGGTGACGTGGTGGTGTCGCCTTGCACCTCCAGGTTCTGGATTCGATTCCCGCCTTGTGTTGTGTGGGTTTCCTCCAGGTGCTCTGGTTTCCTCCAACAGTCCAAAGACATGCAGATTATGCTAATCGGCATTTCCAAATTGCACATAGTTTTTGAATATGAGTGTTTGATGGATTGGCATCCCATCCTGGGTGTACCCCGCCTCATGCCCAAAGGGATAGGGATAGGCTCCAGCCTAAATGTGCATCAGAAACATTTACTTCAGTACCACGAGGAAGGCCCGGGTTCAAATCCCACCTGATGCCCAAACTCCATCTACTGGATGCATGGCCAAGCGAAGAGAAGTGTTGCATCAGGAAGGGTATCCGGTGTTAAACCTGTGCCAAGTTGTGTGCGAATTGGGTGATCCGCTGTGGCGACCCCTTGATGTCCAACAACAATCATTTTACATTTACAGCACATTATCTATCAACATATACAGTAAATTTGCCTTATAATCACAATTAAATACAAATACATGCATAATCAATGGAATTATGTGTACATAACACCTTTACTCCTTCTTCTAGGTCAGTAAAAAAAAAAATTCAACCCATAATATTAGGCATTGTTTGACATTTTTTTTTGTTTTGTTTTGAGCCCCATTTTTCGCATTTGAACTTACTGTGAACATGCTCATTTCCCTTTCTCATACTATGCACCTGTGTTGCAGTTACTTAACCAGGCCCCATCACCAAGATTACTGGGGACGCATATGCATCCTGATAACATTCCACCTTCTTTCTTTCAAAAGAAAACAAAGGTATATGCTTACACATCAAACCACTATTGAACAACATTTGTAAAAGTTGTCACGTTTCCAGTTTATGGTTTTGGTTTTATTAAAGGTTATTATGTGTAATAATAACCTTTAATAATAGGGAAGTTGGGACCTACATGGTTTAAAATGTACTCAATTAGAATGGAATTGCATGTATTGTATTTAATTGTATGGTTTACAGTGTTTATGAAAATGTAGTATTGATTTTGGAACTTAAAATCAGGATAAGATTTTGCATTCTGGAATTTTGCATACTGTTATTACTGACCTTTGTACCATTTTTATGCTTGTGCATTAACCACCTGCACTGAACAGATCTGATCAGAGTGATGGATAAATTGTACCTTTGGTAAATTGTGACATGTGTCTGGATGGACTGCAGATTTTGTATTAAAATAACATTTTATATCTTCATTAATGGAAGTTTTTTTGATGTCTCTCTTCTAGATGCTGGTCATTTTTCGCAACCCAAAGGACACAATGGTCTCATTTTATCATTTTTCAAATAAGAGTCCAGTTTTGCCAAGTGCGGAGCCCTGGGATCGGTTCTTTATGGATTTTATAAGTGGGGAAGGTACAGACAAGTATTTTAAAAAGACTTTGCCTTTCTAAGCTGACAAATGTCCATAGTTTTCGAGTTTTACTCTGATCAATGAGAGTGAGCGTGTACATCTTATTGACCCATTTGGACTCAGATGGCTGTAGCACTGTTACTGTACATTTTCTATACTATATTTCTCTAATACATATTCCTATGGTGTTTGCATTTGCAAAACTTTTCATGTGACCTTCAACCAACTTTTGATTATAAGCTCAAAATTTTAGTTTTGAAACACAGCTCATGACATCAGTGAAAACTACAGAAAGAGATAAAGTGGAAAACTTACAACAGGAATGTTTCTGCGCATCCAGTGAATGTCACATTTAATGCTTCAGATTTTGTACATTAGAGTGTAAACAATGCCACTTCAGCTGCTTTTGCCCATGCACACAGAATAATGCATCATGGATATACCAGACATCTCTGCTTTGAATAAAATGTTTTGTCTGTAACACCATTCCAAAAATTTTTTTCAATAAACATATGAATTTATAAAAACACACTCCTGACTTTTTGTAAAGTTGTCAAGAAATCAATCTTCTTACCAGACCGATGTTCAAAGGATATGAACATTCCGTATTCCCTAATCAAAAACAAATATAGAATTTTAAAATATTTAATAATATTTACAAAAAGCAGTATATTCAACATATCGAATATTTCATATTCAAGGTTCTACACTATTTATAAGTCACCATTTGAATGTAAACAAAATTCCTCCACTCAAATGGATTTGATCTAAAAAAATGGATCATGGATTTTTTGTACAAAATTGCTACGTCCATGTCAGATTGAGAGCACACGGTTTCCATTAGTGCTCTCATGTTATTTCACCGCACTATATCTTTACAAATGTTACAGTACTTTTAAATTAATTAATCTGACATTTAAAAAGAATTGGGTGATTCAATTATCTAATTCTAAATAACAAATTCTTCCAATTTTCTTTTCAGTTCCTTGGGGCTCTTACTTTGACCATGCTCTTGCCTGGGAAAGACACATGAATGACTCAAACATCATGATCATCACATTTGAAGAACTCAAGCAAGTATGTTCTTCCTTTAATTTACACTGGCATACTGTAGGTTTTAGGCACATAGGGTGAACATGGCCCTAAATATTCTCTACAGTATATTCCCTTCTGTATACACTGTACTGTATATACTGTACTAGTAGCTAAGAACATCTCTCTTTTTGTCTATTAGGACCTCTGTGGAAGTGTTGAGAAGGTGTCAGAGTTTTTTGGCTTTAAATTAACTGGTGCTCAGATTCAAACCATTGCAGAGGAGAGTACCTTTGATGTTATGAAACAGCGCTCCAAAGATTCCCATGGCCGGATGGGGAATGTCTTTTTCAGGAAAGGTGGGTAAATAAAACTGTACACGTCCAGTTAGTAATGTACACTAGAGCAGTTATTTAATGGACACTAGAGCAAGAAAGGTTTGGCTATTAATATATTATTAGTACTTTGTTGACTTTACTTTAAGACCTTTTGTTGCCGATTGTTGGCCTGGGGGCCATGGAATGGGCCTGGAATACCAGTTTGTCCATGGCACTTTTCCACACTTGAGAGATGAATTGAGTTCACTTACAATATCATATGTCAAGTACGAGTCAGAATATGTGATTAGACATGGGCAGTAGAGGTATTTGAAAAGTCAAACAATGTGAACCAGTATGAGGCAGGGAAATTTGTCATGATGTCAAAAGTAAGAGGTGACTATAAGTATTTTGGAGTAGATAGTGGCATTAACTTTCCTATAGACCTTTAGATTATTAGGACGCTAGACTCTGCACATAGCTCCAAGCAAGAAATAAATTGGTGGATGTCAGATGTCATGTGAGGCCTCCAGAACTTGTTGTGGGTAGGCTGTGGGTTATATAGATGTCAAGGTGTCCACTGACAGGAGAAAATCATCACACAATGATGTCACTCAATGTGATGTCACTCAAGATGATGTCACTCAGGAAGTTATTAGCCACTTTTTGGCATAGCTTTAAGGTACTGTCATGGCTGAACCATTTAAGATATAAATAATCTCTTCGCAATTTTGCATACTCAATGTTTTGAGATCATATTGGCCCGGTTTGGTCAGGATTACATAAATTCTCTAGGAGGAGTATATCTAAATCCATTTGCAAACAACCCAAGATAACTGACTTCCTGTTAAGTTGAGCCCATGATATGCGAGTGATAGTTGTTCAGCTCAATGAGATCTAAATTTGTACCAGATTTCGTATGTATAGGTTCAAGTGTATATGAGATATGCAGCAAAATCTTGTTTTTAGCCGCTCAAGTGTCATAATGGCAGCAGATCCAACCTGTATAGTGATTTTCTGTCACAAAGGAGGCGGGTGTTGCGGGCAAGGCGTAAATGCTTAGTTAATTCAAGGTTAATTCAACAAATGCAAGACGCCGAACTGGAACTGAAACTGAAAGTATTTATAATAACACAAATGAGCCAACTCGGTTCAGGTGAGTGCCCACGTCACCTGACCGAGGTGCTTTCTGGGAACTGAAGTCCAAAAATGAAACTTAAGAAAGCTACAAACTGAAAGTGTCTGGGCGCCTGGCGCCCTCTAGGGGTTATCCTTGACATTTTCATGACTTTCTGGTCATGTTAAGCCCTAATTGAGGAAATCAGAGTGTGCTAGCATTTAAATAAGCATTAAATATGATTTCATTATATTACTAAAAAGTATGAACAATCTTTGTAGTAATTATTAGGTTATTAAATACCACTTAAGACTTTGTTACAGCTATTTGGTTGCTATATCAGTATAATTAATTACTGTAGCATAGCAATCTAAATAATTAAAAACTGTGAAGAACTCCCTACTGAAGGTCAATTAATACTGCATAGAAAGAAATGGCTTTGATATAAAATTGTTTAGCACTTTAGGTGTGTGCTAGTTCATGCGATTTGGCCGTACCGGGTGAAGCTGTCAATCACTCCACCAACCATGTCCTTTAATTCATCATCATATTTATTGAAAGGAACACATGGGGATTGGCAAAGTGGTGGATGTTAATAAAATATAGTAACAGATTATGTCATTTAAACGCATAAATGTTTTGACTTACTTTTATTCTTTGGGGGGCTGGACCATGTCTGAGACTGAGCTCTTAAACAGACTTACCTGCAACATGAGTTATGGTGTATTGTTCATACAATACGTATATACAGTGTAGAATGTATAATAATCATTATGTAATGTCTTTTTTGTAGGTGAAGTAGGAGACTGGAGAAACCACTTCAGTCAAGCACAGAGTGAGCAAATGGATGCTGTATTTGAGGAGCATCTTGGAGGGACTAAACTTGGAGCCAGACTAAATTATGATGTGCATTGCAAGTGAATAGAGAAACCAGGCACTGTAGTGCAACAGGGAATGATACCTCAGGGAACAAGCAGTACTTGATCTACAGGAGAGACTTATTGATTTCTTTCACAGATTAAGTACATTGATAAGACTGAAACCAAGATAAGACAGGTTGATAATACACTAGTAGTATTTCATGTTTGTCTTCAAGGTTTTTTTTTAAATTCCTTCTACAACAGTCTATAATAACAGGATTCCAAGATAATATAATAATGATTTAGATTAAGGTTTTCACAAGCCAAGAAACTAACATTGCTTTAATGTCTTATTCGTGTTTCGTCTTCGTTTTTTCGTCTTATTTTTAGCTGGACACCTGATGGTTTTGCTCCTTCTTTATCTTTTTTTTTCTTTCTTTAATCATTGTCAACTAAGAGTCAAGATTAAATCAATTCACCTTAGTGGTTTGCAGACTGGTTTTATATTCCCACTCACTCATTGTCTATACCGCTTAATCCTGTATTCAGGGTCAAGGGGGGCTTGAGCCTATCCCAGGGGACTTAGGGCACAAGGCAGTGTACATCTTGGACAGGGTGCCAATCCATCGCAGGGCACACACATACACTCACTCATTCACACACTACGGGCAATTTGGGAATGTCAATTAAACTAATCTGCAGGTCTTTGGACTATGGGAGGAAACCGAAGTACCCAGAGAAAACCCATCAAGCACAGGGAGAAGATGCAAACTCCATGCACACAGAGACGATAATCGAGCCTGGCAGGGAATCGAACCCATCAAATATTTCTCTGATCTGAATTATACAGTACCATCTTTGACAAATTGTTAATTGTCATTCCTTAGTTCCGAGAGAATGACAATTTCATATGGCCAATGTGTCATAGGAGGGCTTCCACATGGGTATAGTCTCATAGTGTCTTGTGAAGATACCGATGTGCTATCCGTTTGATACTCTAATCTGCTCCTGCATCAGTAAACTGATTGAACTATACTTCAAATTGATTGCATCTGGCATGTGGTTTTCAGTTTGAGTAGTCAATGTAAAATTACTAATGGAATGATTACACTTTTGATTGTCCCCTGGTGTTTACTCTGTCTGGTAGAAGGAGTGTAAAGAAATCATCCAAGTCCTCATCCAAGTACTGTAATGCAGAATAAAAAACGATTATGCTCAATGTCTCCTTAACAGTCTCATGTAACTGCTCCACCGTGATGGGTATTGCCGAGGACAATGCAAGCTTCGCACTCTGGTGTTCTCTGCTAACTTTCAAGGCCAATAAATCGATCTGGAAAGCAGGAGTTGGACAATTAAGAGACAGAAGTCTTGTCACCTAAATCTGGCAAACAATATGATGTTTAATTGTCACCATGTTTTTGCCTTCCACAAAATATGCCGTGTTCCGTATGCCGTATCCATAGAACATGTGCTGAGTTCACCATGCGGTAGCTTATTTCATAAGCTGCCATCTAAAAAAGGCATGATAGTGTTACCATAGAGACAACCTTTGATGGTTTATCATTATGCTTCTAGGTTTAAATAATGTGTTTGATAGGGTTAGGGTTAGGGTTGGCTTGACTTAATCCAAGTCAAGGAATTTACACAATTTCCTTAGTCGCTTGCTTTGTTTGCTGCAAAGTAAAATATATAAAAAAATCGAATTAATTGTCGAAACTTTGAGGAAGAAATATTAAATGTCATCCTGTAATAGAGCCACTAGAGGGGGAAATTGGATTTAATCAATTTTCTGATGCAGTACTGTATGTGGATTTGCAAACAGTAATCTTGAATGGAAAATATGTAAATTTGAAAGATCATGGCGCTCGACTCACATTAGCTCAACATTAGACCAGTTTATCCTATAACCTGAAAAAGTCCTAAACTGAGAGATAAAATTTAGCACCACGGAAATAGTGGATTGAGGTTTGGTTTCATACAACAAAATGTCATCTATGTATAGTGACACTTTACTTAAATTACCTTTTAAACTCCAATCAATCATCTTTGTGAGGGTCAGAATAAATATGGCAGGTGTTGGAGACGGCTGTACGAAGTGTCTACTGTCAAGTCAAGTCAAGTCAAGTAGGCTTTATTGTCATTCCAACCATATACAGTTCAGTACACAGTGAAACGAAACAACGTTCCTCCAGGACCAAGGTGCTACATACATGCAAAACTGAGGGAAATTGAGGGAAAAGTGAGTGGGAATTTATATGTTAACGGTAATCTTTTGTGTTAGGATAAAATGAGTCACAAACTTAACATTGAAAGTTTGGACACCTTCACACTCTTCAGTTTCCTGTGAATTGTGGGATCATAGTGGGTTAATTGATGACCCTTGACTCGATAATGCTTGAGAAGTGCCTCTTTTGATGACGCAACAAATGTGCAGAGCTTACACTGCTATTCCATTTGTGATTCTTATTTTAGCAGATTTGTGATTATTCTAGCAGAACGCTTGTAATTGATCATTCTTAGCCATGAATTAAAATGCTGATATCATATATTCTCAAGGCAGCAAGGAGATTTAGGTCAGTCAAAAGCTTTCTCTGTATCAGTAGAAAGGACAATGAGTTCACACTGAGAATACATAACGTTGAAAATCACCTGAAGTTAAAGACAGTGTCTGTCTGGTACGAAGTCTAGTCACAACTGTAATATATATTATAATGTAATAATTATATGTAATTATACATATAATACTACATGCCAATGTTTTTAGGTCAAAGGACAAAAATAAGGATTAACATTGTCACCCAGCATCCCCAGGGTTAAAGGTTTAAATTTCACCTCTGTTCTGTATGCTTGATGTGCCCTCTGTGCATTGTGGGTTTCCTCCTCCTATTTCCCTTCAATTCAAAAGACATGCATTAAATTGCCTCTAGAGTATGAGTGGATATGGGTTGTAAAAGGTTAGCATCCCCTGCAATGTTCCTTCCGCTTTCAGAATTTCACTCACTGTGCTTGCTGGGTTTTTATTTCGTGCTCCGGTTTCTCTCACTGTAGGCTGACTGGCATTTTTTTTTTTTGTTTAAGTGTGTGTGTGTGTGCGTGTGGGTTGCATGAGGTTGGAATCATCGGCAAGATTACAGCAATGGTTGCTGGAGTGATGTCATTGGTCACTGCAGCCAACAAGATATCCATGTCAGTTTAAGACGGACAGACGGATGAACTGATGATCTGATAATAGATAGATAGATAGATAGATAGATAGATAGATAGATAGATAGATAGATAGATAGATAGATAGATAGATGTCATTATTTCATCAAAGGTGTACTGAACTTGAACAGACATAAAAGGCATTTTATCACTCTCTCACTTACTCATGGTCTATACCGCTTTATCCTGTATACAGGCTAGCTGGGGCCTGGAGCCTATCCCAGGAAATCTAGGGCACTAGACAGGGTACACCTTAGACAGGGTGCCAATCTATCACACTCACATGTTCATTCACACACTATGGGCAATTTGGGAAAACCAATTAGCTTTTGGACTGTGGTATAAAACAGAGGAAAGCCACCAAACACGGGCAGAACACGCAAACTCCATGCACACAGATGGGAATCGAACCCGGACCCTGGAGGTGCAAACATTGCACAGTGCTAACCTTACACCATGACAGTATGCTAAAAGAAACCTACACACAAAAGGGGCCCTTTCAGCTCGTTTTTTTTCCATGTATCCTCCACCAACACTAGAGGGCGCAAATACGCCATGACTTAGCAGCAAAGACGATTAGATGTGAAACACAGCGAGAAGAAGCGGCCCTCCGAAATGGCGATGGACGGGATGTCCACGTCTGCATCAGGACTGCCATACCATCATGTTTCTGAATACTATCCCAGGAAACTCGGTCCGAAGCCGGACGTGGTGCCTTCGGGTGTGACCGAGAGAAAAACCGGACCTGCTGATAAACCTGACATGGTCTCAGTGGACATTATCAACTTCAAGGACTCAGGTATTTCCTCATTTGCAAAGAGCTTCACTATCCGGCTAGGCTAAGGCTGAATCCCAAACTTCGGTATAATCCCTATGTAGGGTCCCTACGGTAGTATATGAAGTATTAAACCTTAGCCCATAAGTCTAGTGCACTTTGCGGTTAATATGGAAGCATTTGGGATTCTGCCTTAGGTCGTTGGCTAATGTTTATCCAGGTGAAACTCTACAGTGAACGTTATATTATAACAATAACCGTGTGAAAGTAAAATAAAGCAAACACGTCAAAACTATTTACATGTTTTTTTATATGAATTATTTCTGAATTTGCTTTGTCACTGCCTCTATGTTGTTGTAATATCAGTTAGCTTGTTGCTAGCTCAGTGTCTGGCAAACTGTGATTCAAATCTATTGTGTTGTGTTTATAAGATTAAATAACATACATTGTAAGATTATAAATAGTCTCTGTGTGATTTATTTATTTATTTCCTTTGGTTAATTCTTAGCTTTCTATGTTTGTTTCCAGACACACCATTACATAGGAAGAAACAAGAAACAGACTCGTATGTTCTGGTAAGTTCCACTCTGTATCTCACAGTGCAGTTGATAAAGAGGTTGTTTTCTCCTCCAATGCCCAAATGTTTTCACATTATTTAATGTTGTTTAAGGTCAAAAGTTTAACTCGCAGTGACTGTAATATTTGGGGAAGTTCTGTTCACATACTTGTAGAGAAAAAAACAAAACAGGAAGAACAGGTCTCTCAGATGTGGACTTGATGTGCAGGATTCAAAAACGTCCCATCTTGTGTGGTGGTTGAATATTATATATCCGGTGCTATAAATGGTTTTTTGTTTGTTTGTTTTGGTCAAACTTGAGATTCAGATTGAGATCGTCAAAGAAATTTTGATACTACACAGAAATAACCTGAGTAATATGAGCTCAAATGTTTAGATTTTTGTGAGAGGAACAAAAACTTTATTTTTAAATTGTTAGACATGAGTTAAGCCTAAAGTGATGACTGCGAAGAAAACCCAACTAGCGTGGCAGTGTACAATGCTAAATGTGTCTTTTACTTCCGATCAGAAAGGTCTTGTTGTTCTAGCCATTATACGACATAATGACAAAAGTTCAATAACTGGGAATAGAGGTGGTAAGGTAATATGTTTACAACAGAGGCAGATTAAATAATCAAAGGTTTTCAGTACTGATATTTTGTTTGATGCTAATGTACATTAATTTGTTCAGGGCACACATAAATGCACGCACACACACACACACACACACACATACAACAGGCAATTTGAAACGCCAGTTAGCCTACCCTGCATCTTTTTGGACTGTGGGAGACACCGGAGTACCCGGAGGAAACCCGAGGCGGGAATCAAACCCTTGACCCTGGTGGTGCGAGGCCACTACACCGGCATGCCACCCCAACGTCAGTGTCACCTTTATTGTTGTTTCATTAATTAATCTCTGTTTTGTGCCAGAGGTGGGGGGGGGGGGAATTAAATGAACTGTTTTAAAAAATCTTAAAGCCCTCAGTCGCCGTTTTTTGTTTGTTTGTTTGAGTGAATTAATACAAATTTATGAAATAATCTTAATTATACAACTGGTAGTTCTTGATCAAGTAATCTGATAGGGATGAGAGGCATTCTACGTGGGGTGATAATAGACAGTAACAACACTGGGATGTTTACCTATATTTGTGTGTCATATGTCCCAGTTGTTCTAACAGTCGTTAATGGCAATAACTGTCAATCGCATCATGGGCGAAAGTGGGTCGGTGCAGTCCGACAGTGCTATTGTAATGACGGGTTAGCAGGAAGCAATTTCAGTAAGAAAATGCATCTGGTAACATTGTCATTTTAAAAACATCTGTCTCCTTAATTATTGCTTCTAAGTTGTTCTGAATTGCCTCACTGTCGTTTTATTTACATCTAAAGAGCTAACTGGCTTCTAACGCAAGGATGTTAACATTAAAACAAGAGCCTTAACTCAAATTAGAATATTATCAAAAAGACTCAGGGGTCTGTTGAACTGGATAAAGTATGTAGGGTTGTATTTGCTGCAATAAAATCGTAAGTGAGTCAGCACTTGTGCCGCGGTCAGATCCCAAAGAAAGTTTAAGAACAGACTGACAAGCGTTTCAAGACATACTCCTTATATACTGTTATCAAAGAATGATCTTAATATCTTATTATTCGCATATCAAATCAAACTTGCACTCGCCATATATCCCTCGTATCTATTTAACAGTTGTGTTCCCATACTGAGAAGCACAATGGTACTGTATTTACAGTATAAATACAGTGTATCTCCTGATCTAGATCAGTACATGCATGGAGAAGACTGCAGATTTTGTCCCAACTGTTTGTCCAGACAGTTCTGGACAATTGCCCAGAAGATGATCATCACCACCCTCCACAAGGAGGATAAGCCACAGGAGGTGGTGTATCGAAGCATATTCATGGAAAGTTGCCCGGAAAAGTAAAAGATGCGTAAGCGCCAGAGAGAACCACAGACTTGAGAAAATTGTCTGAGGAGAAAAAGAACCAGACCACTGAAATGAAGATGAAAATAAATTTTTGCATTTCATTTGGGAATCAAAGGTCCCAGAGTCTGGAAGAAGAGTGCAGAGGCACAGAATCTACGTTGCCCGTAGTCCACTGTACAGTTTTCACAGTTGCTGATGATTTGGGGTGTCATGTCACCTGCTGGGTTTTTTTTTATTTTTTTATCATAGCCGTCTACCAGAACATTTTGGAGCACTTCATGCTTCTGTCTGTTGAAGAGCTTTTAATAGACAAGCTGATGGCTGCTATCAAAGCAACCTGGTCTTCAATAGTCAAGTCAATTTTATTTATATAGCGCTTTTAACAATTGACATTGTCGCAAAAGAAGTAAGTTTGTATGCAGTGTGTATGAATCAAAATGATAAGATTGTCCCTGATTCGCAAGCCGAGGGTGACAGTGGCAAGGAAAAACTCCCTGAGATGGTAATAGGAAGTAACCTTGAGAGGAACCAGACTCAACAGGGAACCCATCCTCATCTGGGTGATAACGGATAGCAGGGATTGATCAGCATAATAATGTGTAAGACTGGAAGTTCAGTATAACAGTAGATGTGTTAAAATTAAAAGGAGTCCAGTTTGTTCCTGGAGGCTCAGGTAGACTGTAGGAAATTCCAGTCCTGAGCTATCGAACAACTGAAGTCACAGGTCCCCAGAGAACAGCTCTCAGCATCAATCGAGGACAGTTTTCATGGAAACCATCCCCAGCCACCAAGCGCATCCAGGCAGACCACACGGGGCATCCATGCGACGAGATCTCCAACCAGAAACTGGACTCCAGGATGGGTTAGACGGCTCCAGAGGGCAGAGGGGTCTGGATCACTGGCATCTCAGGATCGACATGTATAGCTCGACAGAGAGACAGAGAGAGGGAAAAGGAGAGAGAGAGAGGAGAGAGCAGAAAAGGAGAGAACAGAATATAAGGAGAGATGGCAGTTAGGTATGGTCACAGTCAACATGTATAAGGTGAATGTATATTTAGTGCAAAGTGCAAGCAGGGACTCCAGCAGGACATAACAGCATAACTAAAAGGCGGAGCAAGAAGGAAACAGACATGAGGGCTCCCTGTGATGTAAAACAACCAAAATCACCTCACCGTCAACAAACCTGAGTGATCAATGAGAGTGGGGAGGACAGCATCTAAACATACCAGTCCATGAGTCCCCTAGATCTGCTCCTTTACCTAAGGCTAATCTATTTACAAAAATGCTTGGCTAAATAAATAGGTTTTTAGCCTAGACGTAAACACTGAGACTGTGTCTGAGTCCCGAACATTTATAGGAAGACTATTCCATAACTTTGGGGCTTTGTAAGAAAAAGCTCTGTCCTCTGCTGTAGTTTTCATAATATGCGGTACTGACAAGCAGCCTGCATCCTATGATAGAAGTAGGCGTGGCGGATTGTAAGACACTAGCAGTTCACTCAGATACTGCGGCGCGAGACCATTTAGTGCTTTAAATGTCAATAGTATCTTAAAATCGATGCGAAATTACACAGGGAGCCAATGCAGTGTAGATAAGATAGGAGTGATGTGCTCGTATCTTCTGGTTCTAGTGAGGACTCTCGCTGCTGCATTCTGGACTAATTGAAGCTTGTTTATACACCTAGTTGAACAACCAGACAGTAAGGCGTTACAATAGTCCAACCTAGAGGTGATAAAGGCATGAACTAGTTTTTCTGCATCATTTAGAATGTTTCTTATCTTGGCAATATTTCTAAGGTGAAAGAAAGCTGTCCTGGTAATATTATCTACAATAACACCTCAGAAATTAATACAGTAATTCATGCTAAAGGAGTCCTGACCAAATATTGAGTGCATAAATTAACAATGTTTTATTTCATTCAGTTTAATTTCATAATTGTAAATTCTTCTTTTTTTAAGCTTAGGAAATATTTTTTAGGCTTAGGACATATTCTTAAATTTTGAGGGCTGGATTTTGATTTTCATGACTTGTAATCCATTATCATAAAAAATATATATATAGTAATTTTTTGTCAGAATCAAGAGAATATGGAAGTTTGACTTTTTTAAGTTAAAATATGGGGAGAATAAACTTTTTCATGATGTTCACATTTAGATCTACGGTGTATGCAGTGTGTGTTTAGGAGTTAAAGACTGAGTGATGAATTTAAAGCTGAAACTAGATTTTTTAGATTTAATCAATCATAGTTTATAGTGTGTCTTTTTTATTATTGCATTCTGTCTTCATTGCATCCTCTCTTTTATTAGTATTTGCTGGTTATATACTTGCTGATTCATTCTCTCCGTTACTACTTGCTGGTGCATCTTATGTACATTCCCACCTGTATATACAATCCTAATGCTCATGTAAAATAGAAGCACCTTAAATTTGACACACATTTTTCCTCATTAATACACCTTAAATTGTATACAGTCCCCCTTCACCTCCCCACCCTTCACTCACTACATGTCTTGTTTGTTGCTTCCTTGTTGTATATTATTTGAACTGGCTGATGTAACTAAACAATTAATAAAGTACTGCATCTATCGGTCTTTCATTTGATATAAAATTTTTAAATTGTTAAATTCAAAATATGATTGTTTTGCTTGCTTGGTCTTGCAGGGCACGATTCACCCCTTTCGCAAGTCACACAAGTCCATCTTTAGCAAGTTCAGCCAGGAGTTCAACTTGGTAACCTCAGATAGACGGGTGAGTTCACAGCATGTTTCCATATGGAATAAAATCACTGTCAAAAAAATAATCGTGCATAAAAAAATTAGTTGTGTGTAATTCTGTGTTTTGTCTGAGTTGGGTTCCAAAATCTACTGCCGCGACAGTTTACGGATACGAGATTGTATGCGTTTGTTACAGTACAACGAATGTAGTGTGTTACACCACTGTTAAAAATACGCCATCAAGGCCACCTACACAGGCATTACTATCCGAGGGAAGAGGAATAGATTCGGCTTATGCGCCCTGCCACCATTTTTAAACTCCTAAAATCTTACCTACTATAGTTACAAAATTTCTGTTAAAAAATATATTGTTAAAAATTTTACTTCTCTTAAACATGTACGAATCTGTGAAAAAAAAAAAAAAAAACTTACCTGAGACGACAAGAGAGCGGTGTCTGCTGATCTGCCACTTTGGCGCCGGTGTAAAACGGCGGCCAGGCGAATGCGCCAAATCGATTCTGCTTCCCTCGGATAGTAACACCTGTGCATGTGGCCTTGATGATGTATTTTTGACAGTGGTTTAACACACTACATTCACGGGCGTAATTTCGCAATTTGTCCGTGTAACAGAGGAGTTGTAAAAACGTGTTTTGTGTCTACACGGTCAGAGGCGTATATTTCAGAGTTGTACTGTAACAAACTCGCACAATCTCGTATCTGTAAACTGTTGTGGCCATAGATTTTGGAATCCAACTCGGACAAAACACAGAATTACACACACCTTTTTTTTTCGCATGATTATTTTTGACAGTGATTTTATTCCATATTTCCAGGGAAGTTATTTGCATAATTTGTGTAAATCACTGTAACCACAGCCAATAAAGTCATGTGGCATCACGGTTGGGTTTTAATACAGTTTTGGCAAATATAAGCGTCCTGCTTTACAAACCAAATAGGATTTGGTTACACATCAACTGATCAATATGAGATCTGTTTAAAGGGGGCAAGGTTGTCTCTTCGAAATGTACTTGTTAATGCTTTTAAGGGTTCATTTTTGTTTCTATTTTGATAATGAAAATAAGAGGTGATCATATTTTTTTTGACACTGTAAAATGGGGTGGATGTTTTTGCACCATCTCTGTTATAGGCTTGATGAGAACAATGGGAAAGGCTGATGTACTGTATTTTGTCGTGATTGCTATGAAGTTGGACTATGTAAATGGCTCCCAGAAAGCAGTGTTTGATGTTTTAAGATTAGGACTGACGAACCTCAAATGTGTTGCACCTCCCAAACCTGCGTCAGTGATACAGTCTTACAGATCATCACTAAATATACAATACTGGAATTCGAAACCAGCGCTCATTTCTGGTATGTGTTATGTAAATATCTGTGACATTAATGTTAATGTCCACATACGTGAAAAATAAATGGAGGAATAAGGACTAGAACATATAGCCTTAGAGTGATTCTGTAAATGGGTGAGGCTAAGCTTCTTTAATGAGGATGGGCAGGGCTAAGCTGCTGAAAAGAGGAGGGAATGTTTATTATTAAAGTTTTCCTGATTTTGACTCTGTAAGAACATCTTGTTGGCTTTATAAACAGTAAACAGGGGTGGCTACAGTTTCAGTAACAGCCACATTATTGACTACTAGGAATGTAAGATTACACCTAAGTGATGGTACACTTCGTATCTCAGTGCAAGCTTCCTGATATGAGACTTTACTCCTATACAGCGAGTTTGAATCAACAGATATAGTTTCTGCAGTTCAATACAATGTTGTTATTGTGTGGTTTTTTTTGTTTTTGTTTTTGTTTTTTTTTTTGCATTTTAACAATGATCATTGTTCAGTGCAGCCGGAAAAAAATGGATAGTAATTAAAAAAAGTAAAAGGGTAAAGATATAAATTATCAGGATGTCAATGATGAGCAAGCCGGAAGTGATGGTGGTTGTAAAGAAAAGCTACCCAAGATGACAAAGTGAAGAAACTTTAAGAGGAACCAGACTAACAAGTGATCCTAATTTGGATCATTAAAAAAAATCCTAATTTGGATCATACCACATAGTGTGACAATAATCAATTCCTACTATATTTGTTTGCTATAAAGTAGAAAGTTCAATTATATACAAGGGTGTGTGTATATGTGTTGGAGACATGGGTACGAAACTGTTCATACAGTTGTGCAGCTACTGAGTGGCTGCAGTCACAAGCCATCATCGAAAATACTTCAGTCTCTCAGACCTTAATGGATAAGGTCAATGTACATATTGTGCAGAGTAAAAGCACTGAAGGGGAGAGCCAAAAGGAAAAAGAAAGGCTTCCTGGGAAGTAAAGCAACCAGTCACTCTACTGGGAACAAACCTGAGTGATCAATGAGAGTGGCGGAAGATGTATCAGTTCACCGTAACACTCAATGCCCATTAGCCCCCCATATGTACTTCTTTACCGAACAACAGATCTGTTAATCAAAAAGCTTGGCTAAATAAACAAGATTTCACCTTGGACTTAAACACCGAATTCAAAATTTTAATTGGGGATTTGAGGGGGAAAAAATCTGTGCACCTGCTCTTCTTTTCTTTACACAAGGTATCAGCAAGCAACCTGCACCTTTTGAACAAAGTAGGTATACTGGATCATAAAATACTAGCAGTTCACTCAGGTGCTGTCAGTATGCATGAAAGTAAAATGCAACCATGCATGGCTCTTGTCAAGATTTACTTTGCTATTCTGCTTTTGTTTCTTACATATTTTCACACCTTGTGAAAATGGTGTGTGTGTTGCAGTCATGGAAGATCCTACTGTTTGGTGTGCTGAATGTAATCTGCACAGCTTCTCTGCTGATGTGGTGCAACTCCACAAACAGTATGGGTAAGTACACAACTACTATTACATATTAAATCCCAGATAAATTAGCTTCATTCGTATAGATAGTCAGGTCCCTAAATTTGTAACAAACCAGTTTTTTTGGCATTTGGCCTTCGTACACCACCACATTTTAATTTTTCCAATGAACACTCAAGATGGGAGAAAAGTCAATACTTCAGTCAAACTCTCAACATGAGATCCAAAGAGTTGTCTTGGCAAGTCATGGTATACATCATTGGGTAGAGAAAAAAAAACATGGATATTTGGACATTCATTAAAAAAAATTTAAAAAAAGAATTAATTTGCAAGCTCAGCAATAGCAATAGTCCTGTAAAACAATTAAAGTAGATGACTACAGAATTCTGTCTATGTTAAAGAACCCTTTCACAAAATCTAGTCAAGAACACTCTTGAGGAGGTAGGTTGTCAAAGTCTACTGAATCAGATTTAGAAAGTAAATATAAATGCTTCTTCTTAAGGTGCAAACCACTTGTAAAGCACAAAGCAAAAATAACAGATTAGAGATGTTGGCAGATTACCGGGCTGCTAAAACAAGCATTGGTTTCTACCTAAATGATAGGGAAAATAAGGAATAGTTCCAAAGCATAGCACATCATCCATCAAGTTGTGGAGGCAGTGTTCTAGCATGAACAACTATGGCTGCCCATGGAAGCAGGTCACTTGATGACCTGACTCCTCAAGAAGCAGGATGAATTGGATAGTCTATAGTCTATGTTCTCTGCTCAGATTTAGCCGTAGGCTGCAAAACTGATAGGACATTTTCATATGGCATCTGGCTAATGACCCGAAACATACAGTATAGGGAAAGCTGCCCGTGAGTTTCAAAGCAAAGAAACAGGATATTATACACTGACCAAGTCTGTCACTTGATTTTAACCCAATAGAGCGTGTTTTTCTCTTACTGAAAACTGAACTGAAAGCAGAAAGGGTGGACGCTCAGTCCTTGGTCATGTCCCTTTTTGTGTTTAGGCAGTTGTTGACTGCAAGGATTTTCGCCAAAATATTAAATGTGGTCCTTATGCATGTTCCATTATTTATGAGGCCCGAAATCAGTGTGTTCATGAGAATGGCTGTAATTCATGATTATTCATGATGATTCATGATGATTCATGTAATAATTCATGTTCAGTTTTAATATGCTGGTGAACAGAGGTGAACCCCCCCCCCCCACCCCTAGCTTCTACACCGTGTTATTCAGGGGGTTTTTTTTCTCAGTTTAATGTTAACTGTAAAGAAAGTGAAATTGTCGGTCTGTAAGGTTGTGACTTTATGTAGCTCGTAGATTGGAAGACGACTTTTGATATAGATATATATGCTGTATGTATATATGTAGGTATATGTATCATATTCAGTATCAGCCAAGTGTGTGTGTGTATGTGTGTAAAGGGAAAAGTGCAAAAAATATAGACAGACAGCAGAAACTGTCACCACTGCATTGTAGACAGGAAATGGACGCCACTCAAGTATCGAGCAGAGAAGCGAAAGCCGATCT
This sequence comes from Clarias magur, assembly GCA_013621035.1. Taxonomy (NCBI): domain Eukaryota; kingdom Metazoa; phylum Chordata; class Actinopteri; order Siluriformes; family Clariidae; genus Clarias; species Clarias magur. The sequence continues at coordinate 109,961 of QNUK01000724.1, read as the reverse complement.
CAACGTCAATACTAAGCACACCGATCCGCACATCTTCTTGCAGACAGAGGACAAAAGATCCAGAGGACAAGAGTGTGTTGGTACACTTCCCATATGGTGTTTATCCACACCGAAATGAAACGCTAATATTTATGGCATTGAGGGGAAGATTTTGTTTCTAACATGATTGCTCAAGTTGTAGCAACAGGGCTAGGGACAGAACTGGAACCTTTAAGGATGTTCTTTCTGTCAGGTCGATAAGTATTTGGACAAGAACACAGTTTTCATATTTCCCTGTATGCTACCACAGTCGATTTAAAATTAAGCAATCAGGATGTCATTGAGGGCTAGATCTTTTAGCTTTTAAAGGTTTACCAAAAAACATTGCATTAATCGTTTGGTAAATTTACAGCCATTTTTATACAGACTCGGGAGGCTTGGGCAAACTGACTTAAACATTTTTCATAACCGGGTGTGGCCTGTTTTCCTGGTTATTTCATGACAAAGGTAAAATGTACGGAGATGATCTCAAGTGTTGAATTTGCATTTGTTAGCCCTCAATGGAACTGGGTAACTGGTGTTTGTGACCGCTAATAGAAGTAGCAGGAAGATTAGTGGATTAGTATGGTGCTTTCCGTCAAATGCTGGAAAATTGAGAGGATGATGCTTCCCAAAAGTACCACGAAAGCAACCAATGGAATGCAAAGCAATTATACTCTCTTATGGAGCTGAGTCGGTCAGCTGACCTTAACATCAAGGTATATTTTGTTGTACAGTTGTTCACATAAAAAATTTTAAAAGAAGAAATGTCTGATCTTTAAATGAAACTGCTGATCTGGTTTTTATAAACTTGACACAGAATGGCTTCGAGAAGCAAAAAAATTCCTCTGAGCAGCCATGTACATGAGGGAGGTCATGGGAGAGCCTTCAAGACAGTTGCCAATTTTCCCAGGAGTGAGCATCACAGTAATTTCCATCCATGTTTAGACCTTTTAATGCACAAAGATATAACGAAAACCCCAAGAGCTACATCATGTGACCTTAAAGGCTTTTGTAAGCACAATAAATGTTTATGTTAATGGTAGCACAAAAAAACATTTCATGGAAGAGTGGCTAGGAAAAAGCCCCTTCTCTCCGACAAGTATATGACAGCATGACTTGGGTTCGGTCTGAACAAACCACAGAGGTTCTGGAACATTTTCCTTTGGACTGATGAAACCAAGTTGGAGATGTTTGGTCATCATGCATTGGGCCATTTTAGTGAAAACCACCGTCCAAAAACACATCATACCAACATGCATGGTGGTGAAGGGATGATGATTTGGGGTTGTTTTGCAGCAACAGGGAAACCTGTGGCCATTAAACATGGTCCTTGATATAAATGTGAAGCCAATGTTTTGGCTGGTGTTTGGTCACCAAACAGGACAACAATCCCAAGTGCATCAGCTGAATTGCCAAGTACAAGGGTTTGTTGTCATCTGAAAAAATTTTTAGAAAGGATATCCTTTTTAATAAATGGGTAGATTAATGGAAAGATTGATATAATGGATATACTGTAATAGATGGATGTAAAGTAGAGAATAGAAAGCCTTCCAGTTCTTGCATCGAATAGAGTCCAGAATGTCTTAAAATGTTCTTTTCTATATTTTATGATGATTTTGGATGCGTGATGCACTGCACAAGTTTTTTTTTTTTTCCTGTGTGTGTTGTTTCCTGAGCATGTAAGCCTTCTCCACATCCCATGGAAAACCTTAAAATGTAAAACAGATGAGTCTACAGGACGCCGCTTGCTTCAGTCAGCTCGCCGAGATCAAATTCTGCATCAGAAGGCTGTATCACATTACTAGCTGTCGAAAATGTATACACTTTAATCCAATACGTGCACTCTTCTTATGTCAACACTTCTTATAGCTAAATTGATGTGGACCAGTGTCTCAATGTGGATGTACATTAGGCCCTTGAAGAGATAAACGGATGGTGGTGTTTTTTTGTTTTGTTTGTTTGTTTGTTTGTTTGTTTTGCCTTCTTCCTTAGAAAAGTGATTATCAATATCACTATTGTATATTTATGTAATATTCTTTCTTGCTTGTAATTCCATTGTTGCATTCATGTCAACCTGTCTACAACCAGGAAATAGACAGACCAAAGCGTGAGCAAAATGTAATATTAATGTATTATATTATTTATTATTTAAGCTCGTAAAAACATCTAACATTTAACACCTTGCAAATATTCAGCAGTTCCTCGATGATCCTGCAGGTGGTGCTCTAAATAGTCACACATTGATGGGAAGCACAGCATCCTGTGTGGCAGGAACGGATTATTAGCAAAGTTTGTTTAGAATTGTAACAAAGTATTGAATTGTAATATTTATACAATCGTCATATAGAAATCGAATCGACACGTAGGTATCATGATATCATATCAGGTGATCCCTGGTGATTTTTCATCTGCAAGTTCCATTATTATTAATCAGCACCAGTACTTTTTTCAGATGTTATGATTATTATTTTTTTTCGGAGTACTTCTTGTTCTTAAGGACATAGGCCATCAATATGAGCTCCTGCGGGACGTGTGAACTCTACTATTCATTGCTGACCGTCTCCGTGTCTAGTTTTCCCTCCTCCATCTGTGGCCTTGCATTACACAAATCTATTAATTATTGTTTAAAACCAGACTCTCCTACAATTTCAGAGAAGTCCTCACCATTTATCAAGTGTCAAGTAATTGGACACTAATGGGTTTCTGTTACAGAAAGATGCTTCCTGCTATTCTCTTAGGAGAGTATATACAAGTGTGATTTCTATGTACAATGTTTACTGGTTCACAAGATTCACTCTTCATAAAATGGATTTAATAATTACTTCTACTTATGTATAATACTTATGCTGTAACGCAGCACTTTTGAATTTTCAAAATCTGTTTTCCTGTTTTCTATAAATGCACCGCTATAATTCAGATTCCGGGTTTATTTATATGAATGTATTTTTATTTATTTATTTATTTTTATCATTCCCTTTTCTTTTGCAAACTTGAATTCTAGAAGGGGGGTTCAAGTCAAACCAGGATTTTGATTCATTTGATTCATGAGAGTAAAAAACTCCTGTTATTTCTCTAGTATAATCCTCTGATACACTAATGCACTTAGTGTTTCATTAGTGCTTGAATACATCAAGGTAAAAAAAGTTGTGTCCGTACTCTGGAGTAATGATCAAACATCATAGCCTTCCTGTGTCAAAATTTTTTGATTAGCAATTCTTCGTTACCAGTTGAAGGGAGAGAGCTCTCTCTCTCTCTCTCTCTCTGTGTGTACCCAGTGTGCACTTACTTTTTGGAAATACAGGTTTCTGCAAAAGGATTGTGTGAATCTTCTGTTTCATGCCTTCATTGTGTAAAGTCATGTAAGTTTTGACCTGAATGAAACTTTTAGTTCTCAGTTCATTGGCAGTTTTCATAACAAATGGAATGAATTCCTCTGAAGAACATTTAAGAAATATAGAGTGCAAGCTACTTAATTTCAATCATCTTGACTGAGCGCAGGATTTAAAAAAAAAATGTTTTGTACTACATTTGACACTTATATGGTACAAATAAATAGTTGTAATTAAATATTTGATCATTGAAATTCAATTTATGGCAGTAATAGGCCCAGTTTTTCTGTCTCTTGCATCCGCATGGACAATGTCGCTCTGCGGCAAGCTTTTGCCTCGGCTCCACCAGCAGTAGAGTCTCATTTTACCCCCCGAAGAAGCTCATGTCAGCAAGACCCGCGTCCTTCCACATTCTCCTGTTTCCCTCACCAGGTGTTACATTGTCGTCGATCAATAAGGCTTTTGGTTTACATCTGGCCGATCTATCGTTATTTCAACATGCCGCGTCAACAGACACCCAAGCTCAATTACAGCCGAGCGCTGCAGTTTGCGAATTCTCACTCTCTCACCAAAAACACCAGATTTCCCGTGGTTCCGAGACCGCAGTACAGAAGGCAAATCCGATCTGCCCGTGTATTCCTACTTAACTTTACGCTTCTGTTTTGAATAACCAGGCACTGCTTAATGCTGTTATAATGGACTTCACAGTCCCACGAGATGAAAGAAAGAGAGGAACGAGGGCAGCTAGCTAGCAGTAGGCAATTTGACATGTTTTGGTGCTCAGGGCCTGCAGACGCTTATTAAATATTTAACTCCCTGGTCCGGCTCAGTTTTCCACCACTGCTTCTTCTTCTTTCATACGCATTGATCGAGTCTGTAAACATACACAAGTGACCTTAATCTGCTCACAATATGCTACATGGATTTGGTTTCCCTCCACCAGGGATTTGGCCATCTATCACTATTCACTGTTGCTTGTATTTTTCTTTCTTTGCAGCATTTTGTACATGGGCATATGAACAAAGCAACAGTATTCTGTTTGAGGGCGTTTTCATGCATCCCAGAAACTAATGGATTTTTACTGTCACATCAAGTTTTCAACACTGCAGATATACAAAGCATATGGCAATTATACAGTGCATAGACTATAGAGAGAGACTTATCCTTATTGTACTGTACATCCTTTCCATGATCATTTTGAATTGAATTTTAAAGACCAAAACATTTTTTTATCATAACAGACAAATTTGCCACCGAAACAAATGATTTTATTGATTTACAGTTTTGTGCCGATTAATGATAAAACTCTTGTGTTCTGTTTCAGCCTTGACAGCGTACACATACCTCACCATTTTCGATCTTTTCAGGTAAGTGGCCACAATGTTATTGCAACTCCAATGGCCCCATCTTTTAATTATGCTGTTTTTTTGTTCCCCCCCCATCTAGTACTCAAGCATGCATTTATGGGTCTCACTTATAGTTTTAATCAGTTAAGAATTAAAATTTAAGGCACATGTAAAGACGAGGGATATTTTTGTTGTTTTGAAAATCGAGGTATCACTTTAAGGTCTTAATAATAATAATAATAATGATAATGCACTTAATTTTTAGAGCACTTGTCATAGGAGCACACTCTAAGAGCTTATACAAGAGAAAAAGTATTGTAAATACCTAATAATTTAAATTTGGAAAGATTTAAAATGAAAGATGACTAGATGTGCATGTTGCTAGATATGCAGTGGAACCTTGGATTGCGAGTAACTTGGTTTGCAAGAATTTTTATACATTTTATCTTGATTAACGAGCGAGATCTTGATATACGAGCGATACGTATGCGCTTTGCCTCTGGGATTGTGGGTAATCGTCTCCCATGCTCAGTCTCGGGTCACGTGTGCGCTTGTACTGTTTACTATAACACTGAGACCACATGTGTGTGCGCGCACTTGCAAAGCATTTTTTTAAAGCACTTTTGTAGGTACTGTTCTTTTGTAACTGTACTGCAACAACGTCGCCGGATAGTAAACGGTAAAAAAAAAAAAAAGGCTGTAGCAGTGCGGGAGATGAGTCTGTTTAACAACAATGTCACAAATCACCACAAAATCCTCAAAAGGAGGCAAAAGCAAGCGTCCTTCGCTTGCTGATTTGAAGGAACCTTAGAGAGGTTCCTTTTTAGTGTGTGTGCGCGCATGTAAAAATCGTCCTACACAGTAGTTCCCCATCCCCTCCCCTCTCTTCCCCATCTTACACCAGCCACAGTTCTTTTCAAAGGTAAAGTGCAGGTTAATTTGTTTTATGTATTTATTTATAATTGGTATTGCATTCATTGGTAAGTATTTTTGGGTTGTGGAATGAATAATCAAAGTTTCCATTATTTCTTATGGGGGAAATTCGCTTTGATACTGTATATGAGTGCTTTGGATTACAAGCCCGTTTACGGAACGAATTATGCTCGCAATCCAAGGTTTAACTGTATTTTTTTTTTTTTAAGTTAAAGTGTCCCTACATGAGTAACAAGGAAAATACATACTGGTAATTTCTAAATTCATATTCACAGAGATATGATTTACGTCTTCCAGAGTTTCATAAATTTTTTATATTAAGTCAGGATATAATTATTTAAAAGTGTTTATTTAAGACTCTGATTTTTTCATTCCAGTTTGATTACATGTCTGATAAGCTCCTGGGTGGCCATGAAAAAACCAAGTCAAGCTTTTTCATTTGGGTAAGTACAAGATTCATTAGAGACATTATTCATACTGTAAACCCTAATGCTCAAAGTAATTAGACATATTGAGTCCTGTTAATTTAAACAATTACAATATGTTCAAATTAATAGACCTTGATGAGTATTTAGAACTTTTTGCTATTTATGATTTTGTAGAAATGACACTTTTCAAGTTGGCTGAACAAATTTGATATTTTAAGCCACAGTAACTGTCACCTTAAAGTTCCACCAATTTAAAATCTTTCAGCCTGGCGATTTTGTGTCTGACATCATCAATGCACATGTAAACTGCCCACATTGAATTGTTTTAATCAAGATGGTGCATTGGTCTCTCTTGACATAATGTTTACACATCTGGGCACCCTAAAGTACCGGAGCCCTAATGGCTCAGTGGAAGGTGTTTCGCCTGCTATGCGAAAGACCGGGGTTCGATTCCCAGCCACTGGATGAAGTGCCTGTCCCAAACCCGGATAAAAATGGGAGGGTTGTGTTCAGAACGGCATCTAGCGTAAAAACTTGACAAACCGCTTTGGCAACCCATTGCCAAGAGGAGGCAGACCAACAACAATTTATTTAATTTGCAACAACTAAAAAAAATTATAGTACGAGTTAGGCTACTCGGTAATGCAAGTAAATAACGATTAATATGAATGAGTACAACAAACTCAAAAACTGATAGTTCTGTTAACATAAAATTAGAAACATCATTACTTTAAAAGTTGATGTAACTGATTAACTAATTTTTTTTCTGGACATTTTATATTAGCCCAAGTGTTCCCTATTCATCAAGATCTCGGTCGCATTTTTAGCGTGACTCTGACCGAGGGCCATGGTAGCTGCTTTTCATCCTGTTTTTTTTTCTTCTTCTTCTTCTTCTTCTTCTTCTTCCTTTGGTCCTCCACCCAGTGTAAATACGAGCAGTACTAAGTGTGTTTGTTTTTGTGTGTGATTCTTCAGTTTCGAGCGCTTGGAGGTGCTGGCAGTGTTTGCCTCTACAGTGCTGATTCAGCTAGGCGCTTTGTTCATTCTGAAGGAAAGGTGAGCCATCTACAGTACATCTTTATCCCTCCCTCCTCCCTGCTCTAAAAGTTGTGATTAAACATTCAGGTAAAAAATGTTCGTTATAATTTGCTCCATCTTTTTGGGTCAGCATTAGTCTTAACCGCTGCAGGACTGCATTAAACCCGGTTTATACTTGTGAGATTGTTTAAATTATGAGCCTAATTTTTAAATAGTTGAAATATTCTCATAAAATAAATCTTGCTGAGGGCTTCTGGGATATTTATTTTACTCAGAGTGGTCCTTAGATACAAATGGTTAAGAGCTTGTGTTTTATTGTCCTTTAGTGCAAAGTTCATATTGTTATTCTGATGATATTCTGATCAAATGAAAACTTTTTTTATGCAATATTAACTTGGGTATTGAATAGTAAGTAGCATTACATTCACTGCCTTCCTGCTCGGGGAGAGGGTTAACTTAAATGTGAATGTGCTGTACATATTCTTGGCCTGTCAACCTTCCATTATAATAACACCGCTATTTTTAGGTCCTTGTGTCTGTGTGTTTGGTGAAAAACGGGATCGTTAGGATCTTACCTGCCCAGTTTTTATTATTGTTGCTCTGTCTCCTGTTAATTATATGTGCACTTGAATTACTTTGTGCAGTTATATATCTTGATGGCGCATGTTGAGTAATCTTAAACGTTGTGTCGTCTTTGCAGTTTGGAACGTTTTATGGAACAACCGGAGGTGCACACGTAAGCTTTCGTTCCTTTTCACTTTTACACACGAACTCTGAATGTCCACAATTAACACACATACTGTCTTGCTCCTAAAAGCATGTACATACACACCGCACCAAACTTATTCTCAACAGTGTCCAAACACAACAGCTAACCTCGGTGTTTCAGAAGAGAAACAAATACTGAGAGAGCCTTAATGGGATTTTCGTTCCATATTTATCTAAACAAAAGGTTAATGATCAAATCTGTCTTTTTTCTCTTTTATGACACTTCAAATTGACACACATCTGAAAAGGCTTTCGATAATCTCAACATACATTTGGATAATACTGTAATATTGTAGACCACCTGTCAGGTCCGTTCTGTTGAGTGTAATTCCTTTCTCACCTGACCTCTCTGTATTGAAGGAAAAAAATGTTTTGGTGTTTGACTTGTTGTTTTTCCATTATTTTGCTTACGTGTAGGGGGCGACTCTTAGTTGGGACTTTTGTGGCTCTTTTTTTCAACCTGCTGACTCTCCTTTCAATCAAGAACAAGCCCTTTGTCTATGTTTCTGAAGGTAGGCTGCTTCTTGCATTTTTCTGTGCGCATCGGGGGGGAAATGTTTAAATGACCTCTCATTCTTAAAAAAACAAATCTGTATATAGTGTGAGTTTATATTGTATTATATGCAGTAAATTATTAGAATGTTTAAAAGCATACATTAAATGTACAGTCTTTTTGTCAGGTGGAATTAAAATCAATTTGTACTATTAGTTTTGGATTTATGTGACAACTGAGAGGTGACATGGATAGCATTAATTATCTTGTTACAGTGGCAACTGGAAGTGGGTGGGATACATGATGTACTGTAAATAGTATCAAGGGCTGTTGTGATGAATATCAGTGTGACTGCGATGTAGTCTCATATGTGGGGTTGCTGATGTTGAGACAGTCTATTCAGGATGCCTAATTTTTATTGACCTAATACATTAATGGAAAGGCCCATTTTCTCAAAGGGTAATAGTGAGGGCAAGTCAAGAAAGGGCTTGTTAAAAAGTGTGCTGAAGCAAACCCTTAGGATTTGTCTCATAGACTTCAGCTTCTAAATATAGTGTGGTGACACTATACAGTACAAATCTATACACCAAGGTGGTAAGTGACATTTTATCTTATGAAAATGATGGGGCTGAAACGATTCCTCGAATAACTCGAGTAATTAGATTATAAAAAAATATCAAGGGAAAATCTTCTGCCTCGAAGCAGAATTTTAATTCATTTTAAAAGCTTGCGTTATGTTTTTGTGCAATTATTTGTTTGGTGTGACACAGCGTGGTTCTGGATACAAGCGCTTACGTCACCAACAAAGCGGAAGGAGACGCTAACAGTTAGCAGTGTATTGATATGAGGGAGTGTTCTGTTGCGGGTTGCGAAATGGAAGGGAGCGATAAAATTATATTAAAATTTATTTTAAAATGTGCCTTAGTTTTTTTTCCTACTTAGTCATTTGAAATACCTTTTTTTGTTTTTTTGTTTTTAGAAAAGGCTTTAAAATAAGAAATAAGTATGGCACTGTAATGCACTCAATTTATCTCAGTCAACTTTAAGCTATTCCTTGTATTGTGAATAATAACAGTTTGTTTATTTTTGATAAAACGCTGTATGCATTTAAAAAAATAAAAGTCGATTTTTCTAAAAAGAAAACCAATTAATCTTTGTTTCTCTTATATATTTTACATTGCTGTTTAATTAAGCAAAAGTAAATTTTATCCGATTACTCGATTAATCAATTAAATTTTTGGTAGAAAACTCGATTACTAAAATATTCGATAGCTACAGCCCTAGAAAATGATAAGGTTATTATAATACATAATTAATATAGCTGTAGCATTTTGCTTCAAGGAACGTTCAGAGCCATGCGCACCAAAGTACACACATGGTTGTCTGTTTTATAACAATCCTGGACTGTTATAATTTCTGGACTGCATAAATGTCTGCATGACGTATATAGTGTTTTGCTATAATAAATTCACAGAAAATCTATATTTCTTTTAGTCAGTATGCTCTTTTGAAGTTGTTTTTAGTTTCCATGAAGTGTTGGATAAATTAAGTGCACCGAAAGATGTATTCTTTATTTTATTTTATTTATTTCCCCCCCCCTAATAAGATAAAGTTCAAAGTACTTACTGGATATTATAATAAGTGTGTTCGTGCCTGAGTACATGAGAATTTCACCCAGGTTTGATCCCTTGACTTGACCCCGATCTGATCAGGTGACAAAATGGCCACTATTATCTCACTTGTCCACAAACACAGATCAGGATCTGGATTTTTCTTTTACAACCTTTCTTTCTTTTTCTTTTGTTCCCCAGCTGCCAGCACCAGTTGGCTCCAGGAGCATGTGGCCGACCTGAGCCAAAGGTAAGATCCTTTTTCATGGAGTTGTCCATCTGGAGTGATCCTTATCTTTCAAGTCTCAAATGGAACACTTGGACTTTCAGAGATTAGTTTGTTTAGAAAAACATTGAATTTGTGGTTTAGACCAAATTACGTCAACTTGTATGTCAATATGCATAGCCAGAAATGTGAAAATTTAAACGCTTGCACGGACTAGGTGAGTTCTAATGGGCTACAGGTTTTCCTTCTTAAGGGTTTTTTTTTTTCCCCCCAAATTATTTGTCTGACCTTAAGGGCAGAGCTACAACTGAAGGTCATAGATTTCCATGAGTTCACAGCTGGTGTAATTACTGGGGTCATTGGACTCCTTGTCCTCTCAGACTTTTCCCCACATTTTGAGATTTCCTTTTTTTACTCTTTCTACAAAAGAAATAGTTTTGCTACTATTCAAGAATGCTTTGGTTTTGTCCAGCAGTTGATTTTTACATAATAAATGCGTAGAAAATACGTTTTTGCTTAAACGTGAAAGCTGAAAGCTACTACCAGTGTCACATTTTAAGTGTAATCACTAAATGTATTCTATGACGAGATTAATTTTCAACAAATCTAGCTTGTTGTTTTTGAGCCTCCCCATATGTAGGGTTTGGTATGTTAAATGCAGACTCTGCTGTTTAGTGCCATAAATCACTCCGGTATACACCAAAGCAACTGCTCCAGGTTTATGACAGTTCCTTGCCCACTTATTTGCCCTTATGAGACTCGGGGTGTAAACTGTTATGGGATTTTCTTACAATAGCAGAAAGCTACAATGAAATCTCAAAAGAATTTTGATATAGAAATGATCCTATTTGAAAAAAAAAAGTCTCTCTGTTTAATATAAATGCTTATCATATTCTGAACGCTTTTGCTTGGCGTAGTGAAACTTTAGCTATGCAGGTTCAGCTTTAGAATGGCTGACTGATTGAATAGTGATGTGGTTACTTGGTCATCATAACAAGCTTGCAGAATTACAAATTAAAACCTTGACCTCCTGATTTACTCACTGGGTTGAGGTTTTAGGTAACATTAACATTTTGTTTGCTTTGGTATTATTCCATGTTTTCCATCACACTGGAGGCCAGGATTATACGATTATGATAATAAAAAGAAGCTTGCCTCTTACAGAGGGTTTTTTTTTTTCTTCTTTTTTTAAGGAATAAAGCAATCTGGGGGTTTAAAGCATGTTCACTGTTTGCAGTGGGATTATTTTGACTGTTAGTCTGGTGTTAATCCTGTATTCAGTGGCTTTAGTTTAGGAGTGTTCACACAAGTAAGTGCATGACATGTAACTTGTTAACAGTTTTACCTAAAACTTAAAAAAATATTATTTTCAGTGTCATTGATTTGGGTTCAACCTGTTTTTATAGTTTCACAGACGTTCTCAAGCTACTAGTCTCCGATGTCACTCAGCTATTTGATCTATACTTGTGTTTTCTCCAGTAAGACAACCCAGAATTTACTTCCAGTTCAGATATCACAGTGATTCAGGTTGATATGCTGACCGCAAAGCCGAATCAGTCTTGCTTCAGTACAGAACTGAATGTGAAATTCTATTCGTCCAGGATAAAGGGTGCATGTAAAGAAAACTCCCTGACTGGAGTTTTAATACTTCAGAGATGTTTGAGATCATTACACTGTTTTTGTGATTGCAGTCTATGTGGGATCGTCCCAGCATTGAGCAGCATCCTTTTGCCACGAATGAATCCCTTCGTCCTTATCAACATGGCTGGAGCTTTTGCTCTTGGAATCACTTACATGCTCATCGAGATTAAGTAAGAAAGCATTACAACATGTTATTATTTGTATTCATTTTTTGTGCATATTACTATGAGCAACTTAAACTTTAATAAATAGTACATTTTTAAGAGTGTTAATATTACTTAAAATAATCTTTACATTGATCATTGGCATTTACTTATGCTAGACATTAAAGTAAGAGCAGCCTGCCAAAAATAGGCTGCATCATTCACCTATTCATGTTTTTATATATTGAGTGATTACATATAAGAAATAAAAAATAAATATGTAGGCTGTGTTATAAAAGTATTTGAATATTCAGTTATTATGAAAATTTCGGTACTATGCAAAAGTCCTCAACAGGCTGCAAAGTACCTTAAGACATAATTTAAAAAATTGGTGGTTTATGTAAGAACCTCAGCAGCAAACTTATTTCCCCTCTCATCTGGTCCGACGACTCAACAGTCTGCATCACCAGTATTCTAATCGCCGGCCTGATCATCTGTCATCTGGTTTATGTCATAAGTTGATGTTTGAATGATTCATAGGTCTGTGTGTGTGTGTGTGTGTGTGTGTGTGTGTGTGTGTGTGTGTGTGTGTGTGTGTGTGTGTGTGTGGCTTGACAAACAAAAACAGATACAGGGACTGGACTAAAAATGAGATCTAAAAAGAAAAATGCCAAAAATGAGAGCCAGGAAGCCTGGAGAACCATTTCTTAAAATTACATTAATTGGGTATTTGGGGGAAAATGTGAAGAAATGACTTGCACAGCCTTGTAGAGGTGGCTGTGAAGTGTTTTTGAGCAGTGTTTTATGTATATAGACACCCAGCTTTTGAAACCTGTGGATGAAGATGAGGAAGAGGAAAGTACGGCAGACAAAACAGAATCCGGTGTGATCAGTGGAAACTGGGTTCTCTTCAATACCCTGCTGTTATTTTAAATCGGCCCCATCCTGATGATCCATGTACCTAATTGAAAGATTTCCAAGCATTCTATTTAGCAAGCATACAGTAGAAACACTACTGAAAACAAAAAAAAGTCCAGCTCGTTTTATTTTTTTCTTAAAAATAATGATCATGTAATAACACAAGATTCTGTGTTTTTGCAGCAACTATAATGCCGTGGACACTGCTTCTGCTGTAGCGATCGCCCTCATGACCTTCGGGACCATGTATCCCATGAGTGTGTACAGTGGAAAGGTCCTACTCCAGGTATAGTACAGTTTAATTAAAAGAGTAAAATCCATCCATAAACATCTGTAATGTAGGTACATGATCATTGATCGTGACTGATTTTGGGGCAATGTTTCTCACGTTATGTACAGACCACACCTTCCCATGTCATTGGGCAGCTGGACAAAGTTCTTAGAGAGGTGAGATTCATAGATTGCTAAATAATACTAATCCTAGTTTAAGCTCTGTTTATTTCCTGTATACAGCCAAATGATGATGTGTTAACAATAATCAACTCTTTCTCCAGGTATCTACACTGGATGGAGTTTTGGAAGTACGGAATGAACACTTCTGGACAATCGGCTTTGGCTCTCTGGTGTGTAATTATTTTTATTTATTTTTTATTTTTTTACCATTTATATACCCACTTATGAGTATGCTTATTCTCCATAATTTTTTTTATTTTATTTATAAGTTGTAGCATAAAGCAGGTAATCAGTTTGTCAGATTAACTAATAAATTTCAATTACTTATTAGTGTTTTTGTAGTTTTCTATACATTACTTTGCCCTAAATAAAGTAATTTGGGATTCATTGCAGTTAATCTTAATATCTTCCAAATTAGCCCATGAATTTACCTCGGCCTTTGTATTAACTGTTTTAGTAATAATGTTTGTTTTAATAGGCCGGGTCCATCCATGTGCGCATCCGGCGGGATGCCAACGAACAAATGGTGCTGGCTCATGTGACCAACCGCCTCTACACACTTGTCTCCACGCTCACCGTGCAGATCTTCAAGGACGATTGGACACGTCCATCCTTGTCCACCGGACCTCTCAACATCTCTGATATGGCAATTGCGTCTGGAAAGCAACTTGAGGAACCGGAGCCAATGACATCCACTCCCTCTAAACCAAGCAGCCCACCGCCCGAGTTTTCCTTCAACACACCTGGCAGGAACGTGCGGCCTGTTTTACTCCCAAACATCCATCAGCAACGACCTTATAACCTAGGTCTTGCATACGGATCTTCTCAGTACAACACAATGCTCGGTCAGGGCTTAACACATCCAGGAAGCAGCCTAGGTGTGGGTTTGGGCACAGGACCAAGAATCCCCTCCCTTCAGAGTTATAGAACTTCTTTTAGCACAGCTCCAAACATGTACAGAAGCAACCTGCTGCCTTCACAGAGCGGTCAATATAAACACTGATATTTTGTTCAAGTCGGACTAAGAACAGGCTGAGCTACAGAGGACCTTAACTGTTATGACTATATTTAATTATTAGGACCAACAGTTCTTAAACGATTTTCTAATAGCATTATTTTTTTTTAATATTAAACAGATAGCAGCTGTATTAAGATATACATAGTATGTTGTTTTCCTGCTACTGTTGCTTTATGAGGGTTGTGTTATAAGAGGTCATAATTTATTGTACATTTTGAACTTCACAGAAAGCAAATGAACTTTTGTGTTAATTCTTAGATGTTTTATGGTTTGATCAGTGGAAAAGAAATTTGCTGCCCTGGAATGCGTGAATACAAGCAAATATCTGTGTATTCAAAATTGAAAGAGGATTGTATAATTATTTCCAGTAACCACAGAAATTACTCGTATCAAGTCACGGTAAAACTATTTTGATGGGAAACATGTCAATGACCAAAATGCAACATCTACATATATTAAATATTTCTACTTAAAGGTCCTATATCGTGCAATTTCTTTCAGAAGGTATTGTAGATCTCAAGGGGCCCCTAAATGTGTCTGTTAATATCCCTTTGATGGTACCTACAAGGACTTATTTGCCATCTTTGTACTTTTGAGTGGTTAAAAAGAAAACAGATTACCTGCCAGAACAATTAACTCATAGCTGATTCCCTTCCAGACATTGACAAGTAATTGAAATATGGAAAAAGTCTCTTGCCATACACATACTGGCCACTTCACTAGGCACACCTTGGTAGCACGGAGTTGGATCCCCTTTTGCCTTCAGAACTTCCTTATTCTTCTCTTCATGGCATAGAATCAGCAAGATGCTTGAAACTTTCTTTAAAGGTTTTAGGTCCATATTGACATGATATGGTATCATGCTGTTGCTACAGATTTCTTGGCTGCACATCCATAATGCAAGTCTCCTATTCCACCCCATCCGAAAGGTGCTCTATTGGATTGAGATCTGGTGACTATGGAGGCCATTTTAGCAGTATGGATCCAG
Source organism: Clarias magur (assembly GCA_013621035.1). Lineage (NCBI taxonomy): Eukaryota > Metazoa > Chordata > Actinopteri > Siluriformes > Clariidae > Clarias > Clarias magur. The sequence goes on along the minus strand of QNUK01000724.1, from coordinate 94,608 downwards.
TGTTTTTCCAGTCTTTTGTTGTCCAATTTAGGTGAGACCATGTAGCTTCGGTTTCCTGTTTTTAGCTGACAGGAGTAGCACCTGATGTGATCTTCTGCTGCTGTAGCCCATCTGCCTCAAGGTTCTATGCGTTGCTTTCATGCAGAGAGGTTCTCTGACATATCTCAGTTGTAACATGTTACTTGAGTTACTGTTGACTTTTTATCAGCTCAACTGAGATGCCCAAACACAAAAGCAATGTAGACCTAGTTTGCCAAGGCTGATGTGTAAGAACCTCGAATAAATCAAGCCCTTACCTCAGTTCCATTGAACGCCTTTGAGATTTGAAGAATTGGAGCCCATTAGTAATAAATTAGACTTATTACAAAATCTAATGGGGATCCTTCCCTAAACAGTGGAAGATGTTATAACATCACATGCTCCATGTTAATGCTCATGGTGCACCATGATGGGGTGTGATGGTCAGGTATCCACATATTTGTGACCTTACATTCAAAATGGTTCTATTTTGATATCCCTGTCATCATGGATGCAGCTCTTCTTCCACCAATTTAGAAAGTAGATGTTCATAAGGTACATCTCTGTTAGTGATGGTTGCGGTTCCCATTTTTGACTACTACAATAATAACTCTATAGAAGCTGATGATCCACCGTGCTGCACATCTAGGAAGGTGAGCAAATCAGTGGAAGATTAACTTTTATCTGTAATTTTTTTTTTTCTGTTGGGCAGCTTATATATACACAAATCCCTGTTAAAATTGCAGGGCTGTATTATGGGGGGGGAAAAACAAAACCAAGGTAAGTCATGTCAGGTCTAACTTCCTTAAACATCTCATGTCTGCAAATAATTCCTCGTGCTCCCAGAACCACTTCTACACATTTTGAGTCCTGGGTTATGCCTGTCTCAAGGAAGAAAACCACCATCGATTTGATATTCATTCAGTGCATTCAGGTTGCCAGGTGACTTCATTTTACTGCCACATAATGCTGCTGAGCTTAGACCTGACCAACTGATGTAACCCCAGGTCAGTACCAGAACACCGCCTCCAGAGGCTTGTACAGTCAACACTACACATGATTGGTGCCTTCTTACTCCAACATGCCCATCACTATTAAATAGGGCCAATTCAAACCATATGACTATTTTCCAAAGTCCAATCTATATGCTCCTTTCCAAGTTCAAGTCTCTTTTTCACAGCTGTTTAGTCCCAATCCTGAGTTCTCATCTCATTGTGTGTATATGGAAATGCTCTTACTTTCACTAATAAACATAGCTATACATCATGACCTCCCCCCCCCCCCCTTCCAGGTTCTGATATGCTAAAAGGTTCTTAACCCAGTTCCAGCCATTTCAAATCTACTTCAGTGTTTTCTTTGATTTGTTTGAAATCAAAGGAAAAAAGTTCAAGTAATGAATTACTTGACTTCCACGTAAGGTAAGTTTAAAGTTTCTAGTGGAGCACTGTTCAAAACTAGCTCCTGTCTCTCCTGAGTTCAAGTTTTATATCAGAAATGTGTTTGATCATTTAACAAAATACATTTTGTGTTCTGAATGCATGAAACCATGCAGATACAGTCTAGTTGCTTCAGGTAATCATCCAGTGATAATCAGGTAATCATCTATTGGAAGGAAAATGTGATCTTAGTTATTTTGACCTTGGCATGATAGTTGGTGCCAGAAGGGCTGGTTTGAGGATTCCTGTAACTGCTGATCTCCTGGGATTTTCACACACAGCATCTCTAGGGTTCACTTAAATGGGTCCAATTGGATGCCAGTTCTGTAAACAGAAATGCCTTGTTAATAAGAAAGGTCAACTAAGAATCATCAAAATGGTTTAAGTTGGAAGAAAGGCTGCAGTAACTTCTAATAACTTTGCACAATTGTGCTGAGGAGAAAAGTATCCCAGAATGCACAACATGGGCTACCACAGCAGAAGACCATGTTACTATTTACTTTTGTCAGCCAAGAACATAAAGCTGAGGCTGGTCACAAGCTCATCAACTGCCCAGTTGAAGTCTGATCAATCTTGATTTTCGGGTATGTAATAAAAAAAAGTATTTATTTTAATAATAATAAATCTATTATTGACTTTTAACCTGCCTTGTGGTAACAGTCCAGGCTCTTAGGGGTGTTGTAATGAAAAGTGTTTTCTTGGAAATCCTCCATCTTCCAATCACTACTTCCGGCATAATGATGCATCACGTCACCGAAGCGAAACTCATCTAAAAACTGGTTTCATAAACATGACAAGTTCAGAATTCTTAAGTGGCCTCACGAGTCAGAATCCATGATCAGAATAAAAAATGTTTTTTAAATGGAGCAAGGTGTGAGATTCATAGCACGAAATTGTGCATGAAATATTTTCAGAATAATGCATGATGCAACCATCTCAGCAGAAACTAGAATCTCAAATGTTTCTAACATTTTGTGGAATTCATGTCATGAAGAATTGAGGTTGTTTTGAGAACCAGCATTAGTTTACTGTTCCTAATAAAGTGTTCAGTAAGTGCATATTCTTAAACAAATTCTATGTTTAATGCTACTTAGATTTTTAGATTTTATTATTAATTATTTAAATTTATTTAAAAGCAGCATTTATTGTCTAAAGTACAGTAAGCTGCAGTTTTTCCTGTTTAAAATGTAATTGTTCAATTGATCACTTGAGATTAACCCTGGTCTAAAAAAAATAATTTAGAGTATACTTTTATAAATGTTTAAATAATTATTAATAAAGCGAGCGATCTTTATTGTGTATATCTTTAAAAACAGTCGATAGGAACACATCTGGAATGAACTCTAGCTCCAGGCTCAGTCTTGCAGCCACACAGCAATGTGTTATATATAAAATTATATATGACCTAATGGTCACGAATGTACTCTGAAAGTGTTAAATCAACACTCTGGGTGTTCATTCAAGACTAAGGATTTTGCTGTGCAGCTGAGTTGTCACATCACATGAGCTGAGGAGAAAACTATACTGATCTGCTGTAAACCAACCAGGAATTATGGCAAAAATTAGAGGGTGTACAGTAGCCAAGCAGTCATGCTTATTCTAAGGCACAGACTCGTATCTCAACCTGTCCTTTCTCATCATTCTACACACTCACATTGGATATTGTACCACTGATATTACATGTTGATAGGTTATGTATTGCGTATTTTCTGGAGGTAGAGTGACTTTCATCACATTTGTTCTTTTTCATTACTTTCCTGAGTAGTCCAAAGCATTAGAAGCACTAACAGTGCTTAATGTGCACAAAGCACGCACACATGCGCGTATAGAAGTCGCCTTGCTAACTGGAGCAGACGAAATTTCACAATGGATTTGCTCTAAAGAATTCCTATAGTTTAATCTGTGAATATGGAATGTTTGGGGTGTTATTGATGCTACTGTGTATCACGATGTTGTAAAGATGAAGGTGAAATGTGTGCTTTTCCTTCCAAAATGTAAAATAATTACATATTCATATTGAAAAACATTTTGGCCCTTAGGGTAAAAATAAACCCTATAAAAATATATATAGACATGTTAAAAACATAAGCAAAACATCTTGAGATAATAACAGGTCTTAGTATTAGGCAAACAACAACATACAACTTTTTCACTGAGCCATTATTTAATAAACAAAATTGAATCCAAAAATTCTTCTCACATCATTGTAGAGAAATTTTGGCCCATTATTCTTTACAACATTGTTTCAATTCATTGAGGTTTCTTTTGGAATTCACATATCTTAAGTGGGGGCCACCACAACATTTCAGTTCAAACTGTTCTTTTCTTTTTCAGCCATTCAGTTGCAGATTTACCAGTGTGCTTCGGGTTATTGTCCTGTTGCATGACCCAATTTCAACCCCTTCAGCTATCAGACAGACAACCTCACATTTGCCTCTAGAATTCTCTGGTATGCAGTTCAAGGTCGACTCAATAACTGCAAGGTGTCGTGGTCCTGTGGCTGCAAAATAAGCCTAGAACAACACCCATCCACCATCATACTGTATATGACAGTGGGTATGAGGTGCTTCTGCTGAAATGCTCTTTGTTTTTTCCCAAACATGGCATTGGGCATTAAGGCAAACAACTTCAATTTACATTACATTTACATTTTGCATTTAGCCATTTGACAGTCCATAGGACTTTGTTCCAGAACCTTTTTAGTTGTTCAGATGCAGTTTTGTAAACCTCTGTTGTACTAACATGTTCCTTTTAAACAGAAGGGGCTTTCTACTGGCAACCTTTCAAAACAAACTATACTTGTTCAGTCTTCTTCTAATTGTGCTGTTGAACATCCTCAATGAGGCCCATAGTGTCTGAATTGTAGCTTGTGTGTGCGTATGTTTATTTTTCTATTTGTTGTATTTCTCTGAACATTGTATAGTCTTGACCTTGAGGTAATGGTGCTGTGAGCGTCCACTCCTGTCAACTACCTTGAATGTGTTTCATTTGTGAATACTCTTTCTCACAGTAGAATATTGAACTCCAAATTGTTTGGAAATGAGTTTGTAACCCTTTCCAGATTGATGTGCAGCAGCAACTGCTTATGCCTTTAACACACAACTGAATGTTTCTGATTGGCAAACTTCCAAAACTTCTACTTTTATAGAGGTCTGCTGATGATCATTTAATGAAGGGCTGATGATTAGCAGCACCTGGATGTAACTTACCCTCTTAAATCCTGGTGAAGCAGTAAGGGGTACTTGGTGTGAGCCACATGTTTTTTATTTTTCTTTTTGATTGTTTTTTTTTTTTTTCAGTTGTTATTTATCTGTATTTGTCTAATACTAAGACCATTTTGTGTTTCTTTCTCAGTGATTTTAAATGGCAGTTTTTGGATGGAAACACGTTTGAGAGATCAGTGAAAACCATTTTCAGCTGACAAAAAGGCTACAATAAATCAACACATAAATAAGTATAAGGACAATTTACGTTATGTGTAATAGTAAGAAAAAATAATCCTATTACAAATACATGTTTACCAGAAACATCCATACATGCAATTATTATTTAAAAGTATGCAGGTTAAGAGATTTTATACTGTACATACTGTATATAAAAATATATATACTGTACAGTATGAATTACATCTTATAGATAATAATTATATTACAGAATTATATATTTATTTTCTCTTTGAACTTTGTGTAATAATTTTATGCTATAGTGCAAATAGCTCATTGTACCTTATTTTATATAGTACAAATCTGCATAATTATATTGGTTAATTCTTATTTTTGTAAAGAAATAAGCAGAATCCAATACATTTTCTATCTTATCCCGTTCCCAGGTGATTCCCCATGCATTCATTTTATTTATCTATCATTAGATAGAAATAGATAGATACAGAAGGTACGGATTTAACTTTGGAAGGATGAATTTCACCACTTGGCTTGGATTGAAAAATATCTCCATCCCCATTTACTGTGTCCTAACAGATCAAATGTCCTGATTTTATATCTTTCTTCTTTATAAAGTATAATGAAGATAATCTTATCCAGCCTGTTGAGTAAAACTTACATCACTTTATATTGTGAGCTTTAAAACAACAGTGATAAGTCTGAAGTGCTGCTCATGTCTCCTCCGGTTAAAATGGAGTAGAAAACATTTAGTCAGAGGAGCAATGATTCAAACATGGATTCAGTTGCAGTTCAGATCACGTGCTTTTGTTTCTTTTATATTTGTGGGTCGATCCTAATCTGACTTGACAGTGTGCCCTGTGAGGTCATTTTTAATATATCCAAAAAGATGTTAGAAAATGTATGAAAGGATGTATTGAAATTGATTGTTGTCTTGTGGAACATAAATGTTTATATTAGGGCTTGACAAATATAAAATGAATATATTTGTACTAGTTAATATTAAATAATGAAAGATGTATCACATGGTGTGCTAGCTAACTTCTGATTCAGGGGAAGTCCTGAAACAACTTTTTCTTTACTTTAGTCATTTTTGTGCTTGGTTTTACACATTTTACTACACTATTTTACTTCCTTTTGGTCAGTTAGGGCATTCTTGAGTATATATAAAGTTACAGTAACAAATGGTAAAACTGTTATTGGCGTACACATGTACCAAACAGATCAAACACAATTTGCAGGAAAAAAATATGACTAAAACTACCAGAGAATTATTATTTTTTTAAATAAATTGAAAGATAATTTAAAAGATAAATAAATTTTAAAAGAAAAGTGGGAGAAAAGAGAGAACCGTTTAAAAAGAGAATACACTCATGGTTTGCTGCAGAAGTGTTCTTGATATGTTACATTTTTTTCTCTTCCCTTTTTAAACTTCTCCTCTTTTCCTTAATTTTTTTCTCTTACTTTTATTTCATTGTCTTGCTCTTCCTCCAACATGGTTGAGGTTGGTGTATATATATATATATATATAATATATATATATATATATATATATATATATATATATATATATATTTATTTATATTTATTTTATTTATTTATTTATAAATATATATTTATTTTTTTATATTTGGAAGACTAAAAACAAAATACAGAAGAGAGAAGAAATGGGTGCATTAATTCGTATTAATCAGTAGATTGATATCTATATATATATATATACTGATATGCTGAAATACTTATATGTATTTTCCTGTAAGATTAAATTTCATGAATCTGATTTATTTATTTATTGATTGATTGATTGTAACTGGGTTTATTTTTATGCAGGAATAAGCAAGTGTGTACAAAAGAAAGGGTGCCTAAGACTTTTGCACAGTCCTGCAATTGTAATCTAACATAAGTTTTATATTGTGTGCATATGGCCTGAATGCCATGGCTTAACACAGCTGTGGTCTATATTATTATACACGTAGATCATTCATGGGATGGTGTAACAAGCTTGTCAACATTTTTAAGAACCGATTCCTTTTTCTTTTCTTTTGTTTTTTATTTGTTGCCTCTTCACTTCAGTCCTAGTATCAAGTTGCAAAGAACATCAAAGACGAGTGGATGTCATGGCAGGCAAGTCAAAGATTCTTTAAATTTGGAAATAATTTTTGTCTGATTGTTTTTCAGAATAATTTTCCTATTGAGAACTTTTATTGGGAACATCTGTTTAGGTTCTGTGTGTGTGTGTGTGTGTGTGTGTGTGTGTGTGTGTGTGTGTGTGTGTGTGTGTGTGTGTGTGTGTGTGTGTGTGTGTGTGTGTGTGTGTGTGTGTGTGTGTGTGTGTGTGTGTGTGTGCGCGTGCGCGCGTGTGCGTGTGCGCGTGTGCGTGTGTGTGTGTGTGTGTGTGTGAGAAAGAGAGAGAGAAACAAGGATGTGTGCATCCTCCAGATTGGTGGCAGGAAGTGAAGGTTCTTTGTGTCCTGCAATCACTAATGTGGTCGAGGTCACCGAGTCTGATTGTCATAGCTTACAGATGTTCTGTGATGTGAATGTAGATTTGATTAATTGTGACTGAAGTAAAAGCTTTTTGCATTCATTACATTTCAAATGTATTTGTATAAAAGTATGTAAGGAAGTTACTCCTTGGAAGTAGTTAAAATCGTTAAATTACACACTATTAATGTCAAGTCAAGTCAATTTTATTTATATAGCGTTTTAACAATTGACATTGTCGCAAAGCAGCTTTACACAATCAAAAGAAGTAAGTTTGTATGCAATGTGTATGAATCAAAATGATAAGATTGTCCCTGATGAGCAAGCCGAGGGCGATGGTGGCAAGGAAAAACTCCCTGAGATGGTAATAGGAAGAAACCTTGAGAGGAACCATCCTCATCTGGGTGATAACGGATAGCAGGGATTGATCAGCATAATGATGTGTAAGTAATGTAGTAATGTGCTGATGGTACTTCAGAGAAACATTTATTAGCCCACTATCTATATACCTGAATTTACATATTTTAATATTTAGAATTTGTTCAACAGATTTAATTTTTAAAATGAATAACACTCTTGAAGAATAGGATTTTTTGATATACACTTGGATATACAGAAGACATAAACTCTCTGGGACAACCAACAAAGCCTTAAATTTTATTCACATACTGTACATACAGAGCAGTTTATGGTCATTTTTTTTAGCCATGTATAAATCATGGATCAAATAAATTGTTGATAATTACTACTAAGAGTCAAAGTAATGATGCACCAGTATAAAAAAAAATATTAAAAAAAACAGAACAGAAAGTCTGCTAATAACAGAGATCTATTGCAGTAAATACAACCAGACCACTTTGTTAATAACATGACAGTGGAGTATTGATGTCTGTTCAAATGGTAATTGAAAGAAGAAAAGTCTGAAAAATTAGAAACATCCTGCGCATGAAACAATGAAAATGCATAAATAATAACAGATTTTCAGTCATATGTTTTTCCACACACCCATAATTTCCTGAAAGAATCATGAACTAATAACATATCTGGAACATTTTTCAAACATGAAGTGGTGGAGCTGTCTAATTTATGTTTCAGTGAGGGAGTAAGTAGTGTGAAGTTACAGCCTGTCCTTTGATATACTTTTGGTGCACTGGTACTACTAACTACAGAAATGTATAATATTTAAGATGAAATCAAATAAAAGTAAAAAAAAATGCTTAAAATAATCTTTTAGACAAAATTAAGACATAAAAATGAACTTAAAAAGATTTTTTTTTATTGAAATCTACGTAATATTAAAAAAATCTGCTAAAGTTCCAAAATGTCAGATTTACTGTAGAATTAATCTTTGATTTTCCCAGGAGTCAAATTTGTACTTCACTGTCCGTCCATAATAATGTTTTTATATTTCAGTAGACAATCATCTGGTTGTAATTATTGTTTATAGATTTTCTACAGAAGCTGTTTTACATTTTTTTTTTTTTTTTAAATAGAGATTTATCATTTTTATCATTACCCAAGAAAACCCTCCTTTCTAATCTGTGTTAAATTGACAGGTACCCAGGTATACGCTGGTAAAACAATTATGTTTTGTGTTTCTACTTAGGAATGAACGGCATAACTAAACCCATGTTTTGGAAGATTTGTTAAAAGTCTGTTAAATCAAATTCAGGTATTTTCTTACCCCAATGCACCTCTGTTTATTCATGATATTAATAATTAATTATTGAGACTATTGTTCTTGACCAAACACCACCCACGTTGCAATACAATTTCATTCTAAGGTATTTAGTTGAGATGAGTGTAAACATTGAATTCTCGGTCTTTGGAATTTCACTCGTGGGAAAAATCTGATGTTTGTTTGCAGTGCAGCCTTATTTACGGCATCTGTTATCCAGCTGCTTAGTTTGCCGCATATGCATTCTCAGCAACCGGAGGGGATTTGCATAGTTCAAGCTCCAAAATCAAGCATTTGTTTGTTTATTGCTTGTAATAATGACAGAATCCAGTTTCCCGACGGTTTACTGCAGATATCTCTCTTGTATCCCACAAATGTCATTCTTTTAGTGGGAGCTTAGTGTTGTGTCCACGAACTTTAATATATATTTATGTATAATAGAGTATAATGCATTAATATATCTTGTTTGGATACTGGAATGGCAAGTATAATTGGATTATCAAGCACTGATCGATCAAGTAGATGTACATTGTACAGTACTTTTACTTACACTGTAATTTTCTGTGAGCTAACAAGCCTGTAGTTTCCCTATAGGTTGTGCTACGGGTGTGTATGTGATTTAAAAAAATAAATAAATCTAAAAATATGAGCATCATGTATATAACTATTGTGGCATATTTGTGGAACAAAACAAGCAGACATTAAAGTCAATTTATTGTGGCAGCTGTAAAATGTTAGAATGATAATCGATGACCCCGGCTCTCCCATAACCTTCACTTTCCCCACTTTACATATAAAAACAGTAGAGGTTTATCTTTCCCAAGCAGACCATCACAGAACTAGAAATGCAAAGTGGATGTTTGTCTATAGATTACAGTCATATTGAGATGCAGCTGCAGCTGGAATGTGATGGTCTGAAGCTACTGATGAAAAATTTAAGGTTTCAAATGAAAACATTTGGCCATTAGGAAGAGCAATTGTGGGCCTTTGACTAAAGTATCGGTAATGTTCGTATGATTTGAGGTCAGACATGTGCATATAATCCAAATCTAGGGTACTTTTTTGAGGATCAAGGCATCTTTTTCTACTCATTTCCTTAAAATCCAACATTTGTAAATGTTTTAGTTGCAGCTTTAACTGTGTAATAGGTTTTCACTTATTTTTGTTTCTATTATCTGCTGTCTTTCTTTTCTAGTATTTTATTTTCCTAGCACCACATCTTATTGTTAATTAGTTAGGGCCAGGGGGACTAGGGCTTTTCTTCAATATTTAGTGTGGTGGAAATATGTGCTGATCCTCAAATTGCCAAAACTGCCCATTATCTGTTTTGTTTACTTTACTTGATAATATGCCATTAATACCATAGTAAATAACATGCTTGTAGTATGTTATTAATAAGTAATATTACACAAAAACTTAAAATAGGACTAATACTATGTTAATTTATATCAATTTCTAGTTTATTATATTTCATTTATTTAGCATGGGGTACCAACGATAGAGGAAACAGTCCAAGCTGAACGCTTATGAAAGACCTGACTACGCTAAGCTTAAGAGCCCACCAAATGAACAGAAACAAAGGCAAGAAATATAGCATGGAAAGAAAGCCATAATTATGATTTTTTTTTTTATTGCAAATACAATGAAAGCAGCAGAAGTCATTTACTCACCTCAAAAAATAACAGCAAAACAGAACATCTAGACAAACATTCAGTCAACTTCAGTAAGCACTTATTATGAGGCAGTGTTAGAGTGGATCTAGAGCTTATGCTGGGAATACTAAAATATTCCCATACTCATTTACACCTAAGTGCAATTTACCTCTGTTGGCAACAGGTCACCGGTTTTATTTTAGGTCAATATGGCTCAGTGGTAGGTTTCTCGTCTGCCATGTGAAAGGCCCCAGTTCAGTTCCCTCCCAATGCCCAAACCCCAGCCACTGGATGCAGCACCTGTCCTAATCCCGGATAAGATGGAAGATTGTGTCAGAAAGGGCATCCGGTATAAAACTTGTGCCGAGTTGTTATGCTGATCGGATGAGTCACTGTGGCGATCCCTTGATAAGAGCAGCAGAAACACCAACAACATCAGTGTAAATATATTTTAAACACCTTGACATCTTTATTTACACTGAATAGTTTTAAGCTTTAAAAAAACATAATTGAACTGTACGTACATTCAGTTGTTTCAAGGCATGGTAGTGGTAGCATCATGTCAAGTGCTACCTCTGGCCTCTTTTCTTTCTGACTAAAGCCCTGCTTCCCCAGTCACTAGCAATAGAGATGCTCCTTTTAGCAGGAATAACTGTATCATCTACTTCTAATATTTTAATAATGGGTTTAATGGCATCGGAAACGATGTCAAAATTTATGATAATTTGTAATAGATGAAATGTCAAGTCAAGTTTGGGATATTATTAATATTCAGACCTTTTTTCCAGTCTTTGTCCTGGATTTATTTTTTTTCTTTTTCTTTGCAGTGCTTCTGATGAGCTGTTTGTTTAGATATGCTACTTAATAACCTCTGGACCTCTTTCAGGAGCAGGTGTATTTATATTGAGATCATGTGACTATTTAGTTACAAACAGATTAACTCCATTCAAATATTTCTGCGACTTCTAAGCCCACTAATTTTGGATTTTCACATCAAAGCGATAATGATTTAATGTAATTTTGGAATATTAATTTTGTATATTAATTGCCCTCTACACAAATAATTGCATATTATTCCATAGATTCATAACATATGTATCATACAAATTATGTAAAAAGATATATATATATATATATATATATATATATATATATATATATATATATATATATATATATATATATATATATATATTAAAAGTGAATGCTTATGAAATTCCTAGGTATACAAAATAACTTTTTTTATTAATAAATAGGTTGTTATAGTGTTTTTTTTTTATTTAAAAAAAAAAAAACACCAGAGAGATGAGACAAAGGTAAACCTTCATAAACATGATATAAAACCTAAACCTGAGGAATGAAAGAAAGGATCGTTCAAAAGCAATCTGCATTTCATGCTAACTTCTGTAACTCCCTTTTGTAATGATGTAACTAAAGTGGAAGGTTGTGTGTTTACATTGGTTGTGGAAATATTTCGTCTGTCTGTTTGCAGGAAAATGCTTCCAGGTGTGCTGTGGGTTTACTATCCAGCATGAAGACTGTTTCCCAGAAAGTTTATATTTACATTTATTTATTTGGCAGATGCTTTTATCCAAAACAGCTTGCACATGAATTTAATTCTAGGACAGGGCTTAACAGTTAAAGGTTAAGGGGCAGAAGGGCTAACAGTGAACAAAAAAATCTTCTATTCATGAGCACAAGACCGTACTCACTGAGCCACCATGACCAACTGGCAACTGTAATGGTGATGTTTGGTAAATAAAGTAACATTTTGCTTAAAGGGGGGGTCTTGTGGACACCATGCACATAGTTTTGCATTAACACATTAAAATTGGCATAGTGATTTATTTCCTAATATAAAACTGTATAGCATTTTTTAAAAATTCATTTTTAATTTTGTCTATTTTCATCTGTACAAACAAAATCCAGATGTTTTAACCATTCATGCTTCAATCGTTGAAATAATTGGAAATGTAAAATAAATTTTAAAAATTGTCCAAGACTTTATTTAGTTTTGTGATTTTTTAAAAATGTATTTATTTATTTTTTTTTTTGCTTATCATTGTTGTGATTTTTATGTTGAAAGTCAGTGAAGTTTGCTCACCCGTTAATAGGATCTAAGGTAATAATTTTTTCAAAAAGCGTATATTGAAAAATATTATAATACTAAATAACACATTTAAAGGCACATTAATTTAAAAATAATTATATACAAAAACACGAATATATACAAAAACAATTATAATAATACAAATGCTGTATTATACTAATGTTAAGATAATTTTGATCAGTTTAAGAGTTTTAGGTGTATATATACACCTGGAATAGCTTTCTGTGAAAGATTTGGAGGCAAAAGTGGATGAAAGTGTAAGAGAGGAAGGAAACATTATCAGATATGAAACCTATGTTGAACCTATAGTATAACATGAGGAATAATTATACAGGCTAACATACAGGCTATGAGATAAACTGGAAAACAATAATAATCACTAAATCACTAAATCTCCAAACAAATGCTGTATTATAGTAATGTTAACATAATTTTGATCAGTTTAAGAGTTTTAGGTCTATATATATATATATATATATATATATATATGTGTGTGTGTGTGTGTGTGTGTGTGTGTGTGTGTGTGTGTGTGTGTGTGTGTGTGTGTCCTCTACACTTTTCATAACCATTTTATTCACTTTAAATTTTCTATACAGTTTGTGCCGATTTGTTGTTGTTTTTTTCTCCAATAATAGAAGAGCATAGTTAGACTTCCATTCTAAATATATATTATTACACCCTAAAAAACACTGGGTTAAAAACAACTCAGTTTGGGTTGTTTTTAATCCAACAACATGGGTTATTTATTTAACCCAGCAAGATGAGTAAAATATTCAATCCAAATGCTAGGTCATATTGAACTATAATGCTGGGTTAATTCTACCACATAAATTGGTCAAATGTTCTACCCAGAACTATTCTACTCTGAAAGTTTTGCAAACCATACATATAGTATATGCAATAAATACCCAATTACATGTACAAATCATAGAAAGAAAAAAAAACTTTTCTAAAATACAAGATAAAATAATACAAAAAAAGTTAAACAGTGACATCATTACAATACTATTCCTCAGAAACACTAATGCCTGAGAGCAGTGCTGCTCATTATCTCCCAACATTAGGATGTACGGGTACGGCCTTGACACTTCCACAGTGTTGGTTCCAACCTTAAAAAGAAAGAAATTAAAGAAAGTAAAAGTTTATGGAAAAATTGAGAAGGTTGGCTAGTATGTATATTTGTAAGAAGATTAGTGTTTTGTAACACCTCAGCTTTTTATTGTCTCAAGCACTGAGATTAATGAAATTCTAATGTTAATGTGGTTGCTAACGCTAGCAAACTAAATGCTAGCGTCATGCTGGAACTACAGTTAACAGTTTAGCTTTCATTCATCACTTCACCATCTTCATACACCCTGCAAGCATTCTACAAAAAAAAGATAAAAAAGCTCAGACATTTTTGCAGTTTCTTTCATACACAGGTGGGGTTCTTTGGTTTGGCTAGCTAGCAGCCACTGTCAGATAAACTAGCATGCTATAGCAGAGACCAGGTTGAAAGTTTGAGTGAAACACAGTAACAGTAATAAATGTTACAGTGATCAAATCCAGTCATAGGTGAGTGAAAGTGTGTATACCGACCTTGTATTTAATGTTTTTTTCAGCGGCTCCAAAAAAAGACACAAAGCTGACACAGCCACTGAATACACCGGTGAACTTTGGGGGAGGGGCGGTCTTGTCTGTGATGTTAGCTGTCACTAGCTAACCCAACTCCAACTCTGGGTTAAACAAAAAGTACCCAATTTACTGTAAATAACCCAGAAAAATGACCCAACAGAGCAACCAAGCGTTTGGGTAGTAATAATAACCCAGCATTTTTTAGTCTGTATACTGTTATTAGTGTACTGACAACAATAGGTAAGTGACTCAAAATACACTGAAATACTAGAACTCTAACATTTCTATGTTGCTTTGTTCTTTTACTTAAGGTTTCCTTTATAAGATTTGATACAGTTAACAAAGTGGTTCATGTTTTATGCTTTCAAATGCTGTTAATTTGTAAGAAAGCATGATTTTCCAGTCTTCCTGAAGAGCTGCAGGTTTTCATTCAAGGAGCCACACCTGATACCAATTGTTTAATCAATTGGTCTTGGTCTTCAAACAACTGATGAGCTGTATTAAATGTTCTCCTGCTTAGTAATAATGAAAACCTGCAGCCATACTAACCGTTTGTGGATAAGATTGGAAGACAAGTGTCGAAATATGTTCCTGTAAATCCAGACAATAGGAGAGATTATTGCACACAGACAAACTTGTTAATGTGAGTTCATATACAACAAATTCCTTACATTCATCTGCAATTTTAAACATCATTTAATGTCTAAAACCTGTTTTGAGTTCAGTTGCACTATTATCACTAGTAATCTTGTCATTCTTAAACATATGTTTTTGAGAATACAAGACTAATATGACTTCACTTCTATGGTATTGCTTATATTTTACAAAATTAAATGTAGGGTATTGGTTTTGTTTAGGTTTAGTTTTTAGGGTACTATACAAAATCATTTACATTAATGCCATTTGATGGATGATCTCCTCCAGAATGACACATTTTGAGCAGTTGAGATTAATAGCTTTGCTCAAGGGCCCAACAGTGGCAACTTGGTGGTGCTGAGGTGTGAACCTGAGACATTCTAATCAGTAGTCCAACATCTTTACCACTGACACTGAAAAGAGCTGTATCCGGACAAATATGGTATGGGAAATCTCCGCTAAACTTTAAGTTTGCGAGATGTCTGAGGCAGAGTGCTTGGAAAGGTAGAATGCAAAAGGAAATTTTGTGAAACGACCAGATACCTCATGTATGTGGATGCATACGCGAATCGATGAAACTTACTAGAAGTCCTCACAGCTAGCAGTGAGAGGTGATGGCTGTGAGGTGTGAAGGCCTTTTGTATGTTAATGACTAGCAGAAAGAGATGCTGTCTTTCTTATCATAGCCGGGTGCGGGGATTGGCCATGGTGTGCCTTTGTCTCTTCAGCTTGAGGGTTTGAAGGAGAAGCAAGCTGCACACACTGCTCTTCTCAAAGAGGCTATCCAGTGTCTTGATGCATTTTAGCACAAGTTTGATAAGAGAAGACCACAGGAAGAGTCAAGCCATGTGCATAGAAGAGCTAAGAGCTCGCATAACGTGGGCATTGCGGTAAGTTGAACTTTATGTTAGCTGACAATATAGTAGTAAATTATACCTAGCCTAAGCACTTAGTTACACATCTACTTTTTGTTACTTGCATTGTTGTAGGTGTCCAGTATATTTAACAGTTTGTCACGTCAGAATTATACGATGTTGTTTATAAATGTATGTATTAAAAGCGTTTTTAATTCAACATTACAGGAAGCTGTAATGAGCCTCCATAATTCAGAAAACAACCCACATAAATATGATCCACAAACTGGGTAAGAATGTTGTTTCTTTACCTGCTATGTAGTGGATTTTACATTATAATTTTAAATGTAATTAATCACATGACTCGCTTTCCACACAGAATAAGTTTATTAGTGTTTGATTTGATTTTAATAAAACAATTCTTATTAATTTTAATAAATCAATTCTATTGTCATTTTTTTTAATGATGTAGGGGATGTATAGTACTGTTGGGGGGTGGGGGGGGGGGCGGATAGGATGTATCTACAAACCTGCCCAATAACCAATCAAGTCACTAAGTTATGAGGGCTTGGGTTGGGCTGAATAAAAATGAGCTGGGTAATCTCCCAATAGATGTTTTTTAGGGTTTTAGGAGTGTTTTAAAAACAATCAATCAAAGTAGAGATAAATAAACCAATAGGAAAGAGCAGATTTTTGCAAAGGTGTAAAATACAAATGGGGCTTGAGGTGTGAAGGTCTCCTGAGAAAATCCTTGAGTGGATTATTTGCCATGACAACAAATGGCTGTACCATGGAAGGATTCCTCAGTGAGACACATCCGAATTGGTATCAATCCGGAAGTATCCTAGCTTGGTGGAATTTAATGTATACGGTCAGTGGTACTGTAGATACTTCCAAAAAACAGTGGTGTATACGGGAGTTTCCTAGTACAGATACACCTCTTTTCATGCAGTGTGAGCGATCCCCCGCCCAACCGTACCCCATCACCATAATACTTTGTTGTCAAAAGTGACAGGCATAGTCTTCCACATGAACAAAACATTAAAACATTTCCTCCTTTGTGCAAGTTCACTTTCCACCAAAGATAAAATGAAAAAGACATTTTTTGGGAAATCAGTATACTAGTGGTGTTTCAGTGAGCCTGTGCTAAAGATGAGGTAAGCTGCTGTTGTTCCTGCCTGGATTCAACTGGATGTTGCTTTGGATTAAGTGGCAATTAACAATAAACACACTGAAAGAATCATCTCGTCTAGATCAAATTTATTTATGCAGTAATTTATCAAATTCACGATTGTTTTTTTGTTTGTTAGTTTTTTTTTTTTTTGCAGTTAAAAATAGTTGAAGGTGTTTGTAGTTGTTAGATTTTTTTTTACACCAACATGAGGAAACTAAATTAACATAATACACTCATAGGCTACTATTGATTTCATGGCATGATGGAAACACACACATACACACTGCACTCTTTCACACCCATAGTCTATTTATTTATGACCATTAGTTAATCCACTGGCATGTTTTCGAAGGTGCCCCAGGGACCAGGTGGAAACAAGGAATACTGGAGTCCCTGCTTGCGCTCTGCACTAAATATACAATGACATTATCTTTTATGAAACTGTCTGTATATGCAAAATATTAAGGAGATAAGTTTAAAAGTAAGCTTAAAAGTTTCATAACTTTGGCTGGGGATTGCGGGGGTGTGGGGGATAAACCAGCAAATTCAATGTCAGAATGGCAAGATTATTGTCTCAGTTTGCTTAACCTCTTCACCTGCCCTGCAGTGGAGGTCATGGTTGTACTAACGCATGTGTCCTTAACCCGATTAGTTTTCAAGTCATCAAGCACACTGAGGGCATGGGGTCATTAAGGCTAATGTGCCCATGATGGCACTCTGAGGATAGCTTTTGGAAACACAGAAGAAAGAAAAGAAAACAAAAAAAAAAACACAAGGAAAGCTTTGTGGGTCTGTGGTGAAATAGGTTGGCAGACATTTTTTTTATTTATTTACTGGTGAATCTACTTCTTTATTCTCACCTACAATCACAATCCGTGGTTATAGGGAATGAATAAAATTTGTGTGTACAGGTGGCAGAAATTATGTTCCGCTAGAGGGTGGTTGGGCTTACTCTCTGTAAGGGGACAATGAGGTTAACAATCTGGGAAACCCTCGGAGGAGAGCTACTGCTCCTGCAAATTGAAAGGAGACAACCAATGTGGTTTGCACACCTTAAAAATATTCCTCCTGTTCAGTGGTAAAGCAGTATCAGGCATCTTGGGGCAGAATAAGAAATCACTGGACAGATCTCAATTGACTTGGAATGTCTGGAGATCTTCCAGAAGAAGTTTGAAGTAATTGTGAGTTCTGTGGTCATTGAGAGAGACGTCCAAAATCTAAAAACACTCTATAACACAGTAGACAGTCATTGGGTTGATGCCACAGTCAGTCTTTTAAAAAATTTTTTTTTCCATTAGCAACAAATTTACTCTGCTGACTCTCTGACAGGATATTATGCTCCTGGTTGGGAGATACCAAATACTAGAGGAGACATATGGAGAAGGGCCATTCGCACATGATGCTGACGCACTCTCCTCCCGATGTCAAGGGATTCCTTTTCAGGCTGCTTCCAGGTTCTGGAATAGCTTTCTGTGAAAGATTTGGAGGCAAAAGTAGATGAAAGTGTAAAAGAGGAAGGAAACATTATCAGATATGAAACAAGAAACGTGAACCTATAGTATAACATGAGGTATAAACATACAGGCTATGAGATAAACTGGAAAACAATAACAACCACTTTTCACAACAGGCAACAATAACAACAGAAGATTACCAAGACACTGGAACCTGGAATTTGGGTAATGGTACAAACAAGGCATAATGAGACACAGGTAAGAGTGATTAGTAACATGTGACTTACTAGGGGTTGATGGAAAGTGTTGTCCAGCATCCCTTCGGCATTGCAGTTTCACAAACACACTGCACTTTTCTCATGGCCCTTTTCTTTCTGGCAATGCAATGTGTATGATGTAAATTACCTCTTTTTATTTCTTGCAAAAATTATTGTTCAATCCTGTCTACAAAGGACTGGTGTTCTTCCACACCAAACTCTACAAACCAGTTCTTTGCAGAAAATGTTATTTATTTATTTTATTTTTTTAATTGCCTAGATTTTTACAATAATTTAATTGTCTGGTTTTCATTCAGGCCAAAATAGTAATAATAATAATAATAATAATAATCATTATCATCATCATCATCATCATCATCATCCATCCATCCATCCATCCATCCATCCATCCATCTATCTGTCCGTCACAGAGTCAATCACACATAATCGCAAAAACTATGGGCAATTTGGAAATGTCAGACAACACTGCATGTTTTTACCCAAGCACAGGGAGAACATGCAAACTCCATAAACACAGACAAGGGACATGATTCAAACCCCAATCTTAGAGGTGCATGGAAACATTGATAATCATTTTATTAAAAAACACAGACTGACTTCCACCAAATGTCTGTTGGGTAACGTAGTTGAGGTTACGATTTGCACAATGAGGAGGAATTTGAGATTAATACTTTCTACAAAAAACTGTTTCAGTTCAATTCAGTGTTTTTTGCAGTCATGCTTTAGGGGAGACTGTGGGCGGTTGTAATGCTCAGGGGGTAAGGGGGAGCAATGACACACACACACAATTCCTTCGATTTTGAGGTATGAAAGTTGTTTATACAGTATTTCTCTTCTGCTGTTTAAAGTTTAGTTGACTGTGCATTTTCACTTGCATCAATTGTATGTTTTTATAGGTTAGTGGCTACAATTGGTGAGCAACCTACTCTAATATGTGTGTTCCTAGCTATCATAGAAGATTTTATTTTCATGGCTGCACAATCCGAAGCAATTGTAACATTGTGACTGGGTCAGTAACAACCTTGTTTCTCTATGTTAACATATTTTTCTGTTAGATGATGCATATATTTCACTGAATGTAAATAGTGGCTTAATAATAAAAATAATAAATAATAGTAAGATAGTACAAAAACAATAGCTTAGTGGTTTGATTGTAGCCTACAGTCCCAGAAATTAACTAAATAGGATGATTAGTTCACTTGTAGGTACCAGGCTAAGCAAAGCTTTGATTGATCGGCCACCAATTTAAATCAGACTATTTTCACTTGGAATGCCTAGATCCAGAATGAAAATGACGAATATGAAGTGTTCTGTGTTGCCTGCACAGAGAGCTAGCTTTTCAAGACCAAATGAGACCTGGTGGTCATGTGTTTCTTGCAAGGCTTAAGCATATAAACTGAGGCATTGAGGCGTACACTGATGGTAGTCCCCTACCATGTGCCAGAGCTGTGAATTTGATTAATAGTCCCTAACACTGTGTAGCACTAGATTAGCTTTAAGAGAAGAAAATACTGCTCCTACTAATAATAATAATAGTAGTAGTAGTAGTAGTAGTAGTAGTAGTAGTAGTAGTAGTAGTAGTAATAAATGTAAGTTTAAAGGTTTATAAAATGAAATATACATGTATATAAAATATATACAATTTTAAGTTTATAAGATTATAAAAGTATATATGATTTCAAAATTCATGAGTTTTTAAGATTATGTGATTGTCTTCCTACATATTGGCAAATCATTATGTCATTGTTTATTTAAAAATCATTGAATCCATTCAAATCCACTGTTACAATTGCCCCCACCAAGGGAGCAAGTGCAACACACTGACTTCTTGCATCAAATGTAATAGTATAGCCTTGGGCTTATCTATAGAGACAATGTATAAGTTGTATTATAAATTAGGGCAAAGGCATGCCTTTCCTATATCAAAAAATAAGGAATATGTGTCAAGGAGTAAAGGAAATGTAAACAAGGTTACAATTACAATGATACAATGTTACAACTGCCCCTTGTATTTTTTTTATAAGGCTGATATCATAGGAGGACTCGGGCTTGGTCATTAATTAACGGTTTAATGTAAGTGTTTGTCTGCTTTGGTTTACTACACCACTCAGTTTCTGTTTAACTTTAGGTCAAAAAACATTCTCCTGTAAATATTCTTGATACAATTTAAAATGTATTGTTGAGTAAATGCAAGCAGTCTATGCACTGATGCAGCGTAGCATCCCAAAAACATGACTCCTTCTCAGTTGTGTCCTGTGAAATGTGTTGCTTCACATCAACAAATCTTTCTTAAGTGGGGCAGACACTGTAAGTAACCAGACTTTATGTGGCCTGACTCGACTTCGTGTGCTTGTTAGCCCAGAGGTTCACATCCTTAAAAAAAAAAAAGCTAGGGTGTATCCTAAATGTTTGAACTGCGTAATCAGTTGCGTGCTCTAAGATTCACGCAAACAGTCAGCTCGGATGTTATAAAACAGGTTTCAGCGGAAGCGGTTACAGAAGATGGATGAGCTAACAAATGAGTAAAGACATTGTCTACAACATATGAGAAACAAAACAAAAGCAAACAGAACAAAATAAAAACGGCGGACATGTGCGATTCAGCCCGGGCAGTGCAGAGACCTTTAAAGGGGCAGGTGCTAAAAGATCAAAAGGGCCACATGGAAGAACAAAATGTTAAACCATGCAACAACATCACTGACATACAAAAAGAATGTAACCTCTTTCACTGCAGGGTCGTCTCCTGACTATGGCTCGATACCTCCCTTGTCTCCTTCTTGTCATTGACCCGATACTTTCCACAGAAAGCAGGTCCAATTTGCTATTCTAATTTATTTTTCTATTGACCATAATTAACATCTCTTGCACCTAAGCAACAATAATCCCACCCCAATAAACGCTAGAAAACGTGACAAAAAATCAATAAACTGCAATAAAATGTGTACTATTGTTACTGTCTATAACTAAACACATTTGTCATGCAAACATTTGGGACGTATTATTATTGGGACAGTGCTTTTTCTAACACATCTGGTCAGTGGCCTCGCACAGCTTCTTTTTATTTTTCATACTATTAATCGCTTTCAGGATTAATAATAATAATAATAATAACAAACAATAAACGATATTCTAAGTTTTGCACACTAACAAAGGGCGTTACAGAAATAAGGCACCCGTTAATACGCGCTGATGTTTTTCGCACCGTTAAAGCTTGAATGTGTAAAAAAAAAACATTCGGTTTTGTAAAATGCACAAAACAATGCGCGCGTAATACCGCGACACTATAGCACTTATCGAAAGATACATCTCATGCTTATTATTT